>JAKFHT010000090.1:0-88514 GCA_023783455.1 Erythrocebus patas | reverse complement strand
AGTCAAACCGGTTTGAGTCCTTTTGAGCCAGTCAAAACCGTTTGAGCCGTCAAAACCGGTTTGAGCCAGTCAAAACAGGTTTGAGCGGTCAAAACCGGTTGAGCCGGTCTGTCCGGTTTGAGCAGTTTGAGCCGGTCAAACCGGTTTCAGCCGGTCAAAACCGGTTGAGCCGGTCTGTTCTGTTTGAGTCCGTTTCAGCCAGTCAAAACCGGTTTGAGCCATTCAAAACCGGTTTGAGCAGTCTGGCCTGGTTTGAGTCCTTGAGCCAGTCAAAACAGGTTTGAGCCGGTTTGAGCAGTTTGAGCCGTTCAAAACCGGTTTCAGCCGGTCTGGTTTGAGCCGTTCAAAACCGGTTTCAGCCGGTCTGGTTTGAGCCGGTCTGGTCTGGTGTGAGCGGTTTGAGCCGTTCAAAACCGGTTTGAGCTGGTGAAAACCGGTTTGAGCAGTTTGAGCCGGTCTGGTCTGGCTTGAGCGGTTTGAGCCGTGAAACCGGTTTGAGTCCGTTTGAGCTGTCTGTTCCTGTTTGAGTCCGGTTTGAGTCTGTTTGAGCGGTCTGGTCCGGGTTTGAGCCGTCTAGTCCGGTTTGAGTCAGTTTGAGCCGGTCTAGTCCGGTTTGAGTCCAGTTTGAGCTGTCAAAACCGGTTGAGCCGGTCTGTCCGGTTTGAGCTGTCAAACCGGTTTCAGCCGGTCTGTTCCTGTTTGAGTCCGGTTTGAGCCAGTCAAAACGGTTTGAGCGGTCTGTTACTGTTTGAGCCGGTTTGAGCCGGTCCAGTCATGTTTTAGTCCGGTTTGAGTCCAGTTTGAGCCGGTCTGGTCTGTTTGAGCCGTCTAGTCCGGTTTGAGTCCAGTTTGAGCCATTCAAAACCGGTTTGAGCCTGTTTGTTCGGTTTGAGTCCGGGTTTGAGTCCGGTTTGAGTCCAGTTTGAGCTTCAAAACCGGTTTGAGCCGGTCTGGTTTGAGCCGGTCTGGTCGGTTTGAGCCGGTGAAAACCGGTTTGAGATGTTCTGGTCCGGTTTGAGCCGGTTTGAGCCGGTCTGGTCTGGCTTGAGCCGGTTTGAGCCGGTCTGTTACTGTTTGAGCCTGTCTGTTCCTGTTTGAGTCCAGTTTGAGCCATTCAAAACCGGTGTGAGCCGGTCTAGTCCGGTTTGAGTCCGGTTTCAGCCGGTCAAAACCGGTTTGAGCCTGTTTGTTCCGGTTTGAGTCCTTTTTGAGCCAGTCAAAACAGGTTTGAGCCGGTCTAGTCCGGTTTGAGTCCGGTTTGAGCCGGTCAAAACCGGTTTGAGCCGGTCTGGCCTGGTTTGAGTCCGGTTTGAGCAGGTCAAAACCGTTTTGAGCTGGTCTGGTCCGGATAAATATGGTCAAAACCGGTTTGAGTCTGTTTGAGCCGGTCAAAACCGGTTTGAGCCGGTCTAGTCCGGTTTGAGTCCGGTTTGAGCCGGTCAAAACCGGTTTGAGCAGGTCTGGCCTGGTTTGATCTGGTCAAAACCCGTATGAGACCGGTTTGAGCCAGTCAAAACCGGTTTGAGATGTTCTGGTCCGGTTTGAGCGGTTTGAGCCGTTCTGGTCTGGTGTGAGCCGGTTTGAGCTGGTCTGTTCCTGTTTGAGCCGGTCTGTTCCTGTTTGAGTCCGGTTTGAGCTGTTCAAAACCGGTTTGAGCCGGTCTAGTCGGTTTGAGTCCGGTTTGAGCCAGTCAAAATCGATTGAGAGGGTCTGGCCTGCTTTGATCTGGTCAAAACCCGTATGAGTACGGTTTGAGCCGGTGAAAGCCGGTTTGAGATGTTCTGGTCAGGTTTGAGGCAGTTTGAGCCGGTCTGGTCTGGCTTGAGCCGGTTTGAGCGGTCTGTTACTGTTTGAGCTGGTCTGTTCCTGTTTGAGTCCAGTTTGAGCCATTCAAAACCGGTGTGAGCCGGTCTAGTCCGGTTTGAGTCCGGTTTCAGCCGGTCAAAACCGGTTTGAGCCTGTTTGTTCCGGTTTGAGTCCTTTTTGAGCCAGTCAAAACAGGTTTGAGCCGGTCTGGTCCGGTTTGAGTCCAGTTTGAGCCGGTCAAAACCGGTTTGAGCCAGTCTGGCCTGGTTTGAGTCCGGTTTGAGCAGGTCAAAACCGTTTGAGCTGGTCTGGTCCGGATAAATATGGTCAAAACCAGTTTGAGTCTGTTTGAGCCGGTCAAAACCGGTTTGAGCCGGTCTGGTCGGGTTTGAGTCAGTTTGAGCCGGTCAAAATTGGTTTGAGCCGGTCTGGCCTGGTTTGATTTGGTCAAAACCCGTTTGAGTCCGGTTTGAGCTGGTCAAAACCGGTTTGAGCCGGTCTGGCCTGGTTTGATCCGGTTTGAGCCGGTCCAGTCATGTTTTAGTCGGTTTGAGCCAGTCAAAACCGGTTTCAGCCGGTCTGGTTCGGTTTGAGCCGGTCTGGTCCGGTTTGAGCCTGTCAAAACCGATTGAAACCGGTCTGGGCCGGTTTGAGTCCGGTTTCAGCCAGTCAAAACCGGTTTGAGCCGGTCTGGCCTGGTTTGATTTGGTCAAAACCCGTATGAGACCGGTTTGAGCCGGTGAAAACCGGTTTGAGATGTTCTGGTCAGGTTTGAGGCAGTTTGAGCCGTTCTGGTCTGGTGTGAGCCGGTTTGAGCTGGTCTGTTCCTGTTTGAGCCTGTCTGTTCCTGTTTGAGTCCGGTTTGAGCCGTTCAAAACCGGTTTGAGCCGGTCTAGTCGGTTTGAGTCCGGTTTGAGCCAGTCAAAATCGATTGGAGAGGTCTGGCCTGGTTTGATCTGGTCAAAACCCGTATGAGTACGGTTTGAGCCGGTGAAAACCGGTTTGAGATGTTCTGGTCCGGTTTGAGCCAGTTTGAGCCGGTCTGGTCTGGCTTGAGCCGGTTTGAGCTGGTCTGTTACTGTTTGAGCCGGTCTGTTCCTGTTTGAGTCCAGTTTGAGCCATTCAAAACCGGTTTGAGCCGGTCTGGTCGGGTTTGAGTCAGTTTGAGCCGGTCAAAACCGGTTTGAGCCAGTCTGGCCTGGTTTGATTTGGTCAAAACCCGTTTGAGTCGGTTTGAGCTGGTCAAAACCGGTTTGAGCGGTCTGGCCTGGATTGATCCGGTTTGAGCCGGTCTGTCCTGTTTGAGTCCGGTTTGAGCCAGTCAAAACCGGTTTCAGCGGTCTGGTTCGGTTTGAGCCGGTCTGGTCCCATATGAGCCTGTCAAAACCGATTGAAACCGGTCTGGGCCGGTTTGAGTCCGGTTTCAGCCGGTCAAAACCGGTTTGAGCCGGTCTAGTCCGGTTTGAGTCCGGTTTGAGCCAGTCAAAATCGATTGGAGAGGTCTGGCCTGGTTTGAGCCGGTCAAACCGGTTTGAGTCCAGTTTGAGCTTCAAAACCGGTTTGAGATGTTACGGTCAGGTTTGAGGCAGTTTGAGCCGGTCTGGTCTGGCTTGAGCCGGTTTGAGCCGGTCTGTTACAGTTTGAGCCGGTCTGTTCCTGTTTGAGTCCAGTTTGAGCCATTCAAAACCGGTGTGAGCTGGTCTAGTCCGGTTTGAGTCCGGTTTCAGCCGGTCAAAACCGGTTTGAGCCTGTTTGTTCCGGTTTGAGTCCTTTTTGAGCCAGTCAAAACAGGTTTGAGCCGGTCTGATCCGGTTTGAGTCTGTTTGAGCCTGTCAAAACCGGTGTGAGCCGGTCTGGACTGCTTTGAGTCCGGTTTGAGCAGGTCAAAACAGTTTTGAGCATGTCTGGTCCAGATAAATATGGTCAAAACCGGTTTGAGTCTGTTTGAGCCGGTCAAAACCGGTTTGAGCCGGTCTGGCCTGGTTTGAGTCCAGTTTGAGCCGGTCAAAACCCGTTTGAGCAGGTCTGGCCTGGTTTGATCTGGTCAAAACCCGTATGAGACCGGTTTCAGCCGGTGAAAACCGGTTTGAGATGTTCTGGTCCGGTTTGAGCCGGTTTGAGCCATTCTGGTCTGGTGTGAGCCGGTTTGAGCTGGTCTGTTCCTGTTTCAGCCGGTCTGTTCCTGTTTGAGTCCGGTTTGAGCCGTTCAAAACCGGTTTGAGTTGGTCTAGTCCGGTTTGAGTCCAGTTTGAGCCAGTCAAAATCCATTGGAGGCGGTCTGGCCTGCTTTGATCTGGTCAAAACCCGTATGAGTACGGTTTGAGCCGGTGAAAGCCGGTTTGAGATGTTCTGGTCAGGTTTGAGGCAGTTTGAGCCGGTCTGGTCTGGCTTGAGCCGGATTGAGCCGGTCTGTTACTGTTTGAGCCTGTCTGTTCCTGTTTGAGCCTGTCTGTTCCTGTTTGAGTCCGGTTTGAACCGTTCAAAACCGGTTTGAGTTGGTCTAGTCCGGTATGAGTCCGGTTTGAGCCAGTCAAAATCGGTTGGAGAGGGTCTGGTCTGCTTTGATCTGGTCAAAACCCGTATGAGTACAGTTTGAGCCGGTGAAAGACGGCTTGAGTTGTTCTGGTCAGGTTTGAGGCAGTTTGAGCCGGTCTGGTCTGGCTTGAGCCGGTTTGAGCCGGTCTGTTACTGTTTGAGCCGGTCTGTTCCTGTTTGAGTCCAGTTTGAGCCATTCAAAACCGGTGTGAGCCGGTCTAGTCCGGTTTGAGTCCGGTTTCAGCCGGTCAAAACCGGTTTGAGCCTGTTTGTTCCGGTTTGAGTCCTTTTTGAGCCAGTCGAAACAGGTTTGAGCCGGTCTGGTCCGGTTTGAGTCCGGTTTGAGCCGGTCAAAACCGGTTTGAGCCAGTCTGGCCTGGTTTGAGTCCGGTTTGAGCAGGTCAAAACCGTTTTGAGCTGGTCTGGTCCGGATAAATATGGTCAAAACCGGTTTGAGTCTGTTTGAGCCGGTCAAAACCGGTTTGAGCCGGTCTGGTCGGGTTTGAGTCCTTTTGAGCCAGTCAAAACCGGTTTGAGCAGGTCTGGCCTGGTTTGATCTGGTCAAAACCCGTATGAGACCGGTTTGAGCCGGTGAAAACCGGTTTGAGATGTTCTGGTCCGGTTTGAGCCGGTTTGAGCCATTCTGGTCTGGTGTGAGCCGGTTTGAGCTGGTCTGTTCCTGTTTGAGCCGGTCTGTTCCTGTTTGAGTCCGGTTTGAGCCGTTCAAAACCGGTTTGAGCCGGTCTAGTCCGGTTTGAGTCCGGTTTGAGCCAGTCAAAATCGATTGGAGAGGTCTGGCCTGCTTTGATCTGGTCAAAACCCGTATGAGTACGGTTTGAGGCGGTGAAAGCCGGTTTGAGATGTTCTGGTCAGGTTTGAGGCAGTTTGAGCCGGTCTGGTCTGGCTTGAGCCGGTTTGAGCCGGTCTGTTACTGTTTGAGCCTGTCTGTTCCTGTTTGAGTCCAGTTTGAGCCATTCAAAACCGGTGTGAGCCGGTCTAGTCCGGTTTGAGTCAGGTTTCAGCCGGTCAAAACCGGTTTGAGCCTGTTTGTTCCGGTTTGAGTCCTTTTTGAGCCAGTCAAAACAGGTTTGAGCCGGTCTGGTCCGGTTTGAGTCCGGTTTGAGCCGGTCAAAACCGGTTTGAGCCGGTCTGGCCTGGTTTGAGTCCGGTTTGAGCAGGTCAAAACCGTTTTGAGCTGGTCTGGTCCGGATAAATATGGTCAAAACCAGTTTGAGTCTGTTTGAGCCGGTCAAAACCGGTTTGAGCCGGTCTGGTCGGGTTTGAGTCCAGTTTGAGCCGGTCAAAATTGGTTTGAGCCGGTCTGGCCTGGTTTGATTTGGTCAAAACCCGTTTGAGTCCGGTTTGAGCTGGTCAAAACCGGTTTGAGCCGGTCTGGCCTGGATTGATCCGGTTTGAGCCGGTCCGGTCATGTTTTAGTCCGGTTTGAGCCAGTCAAAACCGGTTTGAGCCGGTCTGGCCTGGTTTGAGTCCGGTTTGAGCAGGTCAAAACCGTTTTGAGCTGGTCTGGTCCGGATAAATATGGTCAAAACCGGTTTGAGTCCGTTTGAGCCGGTCAAAACCGGTTTGAGCCGGTCTGGTCGGGTTTGAGTCCAGTTTGAGCCAGTCAAAATTGGTTTGAGCCGGTCTGGCCTGGTTTGATTTGGTCAAAACCCGTTTGAGTCCGGTTTGAGCTGGTCAAAACCGGTTTGAGCCGGTCTGGCCTGGATTGATCCGGTTTGAGCCGGTCCGGTCATGTTTTAGTCCGGTTTGAGCCAGTCAAAACCGGTTTCAGCCGGTCTGGTTCGGTTTGAGCCGGTCTGGTCCGGTTTGAGCCTGTCAAAACCGATTGAAACCGGTCTGGGCCGGTTTGAGTCCGGTTTGAGCCTGTCAAAACCGGTTTGAGCCGGTCTGGCCTGGTTTGATCTGGTCAAAACCCGTATGAGACCGGTTTGAGCCGGTGAAAACCGGTTTGAGATGTTCTGGTCCGGTTTGAGCCGGTTTGAGCCGTTCTGGTCTGGTGTGAGCCGGTTTGAGCTGGTCTGTTCCTGCTTGAGCCTGTCTGTTCCTGTTTGAGTCCGGTTTGAGCCGGTCAAAACCGTTTTGAGCCGGTCTAGTCCGGTTTGAGTCCGGTTTGAGCCAGTCAAAATCGATTGGAGAGGTCTGGCCTGGTTTGATCTGGTCAAAACCCGTATGAGTACGGTTTGAGCCGGTGAAAACCGGTTTGAGATGTTCTGGTCCGGTTTGAGGCAGTTTGAGCCGGTCTGGTCTGGCTTGAGCCGGTTTG
The DNA here is from genome assembly GCA_023783455.1 of Erythrocebus patas. NCBI lineage: Eukaryota > Metazoa > Chordata > Mammalia > Primates > Cercopithecidae > Erythrocebus > Erythrocebus patas. The sequence continues at coordinate 81,889 of JAKFHT010000090.1, read as the reverse complement.
AGCCGGTCTGTTACTGTTTGAGCCGGTCTGTTCCTGTTTGAGTCCAGTTTGAGCCATTCAAAACCGGTGTGAGCCGGTCTAGTCCGGTTTGAGTCCGGTTTCAGCCGGTCAAAACCGGTTTGAGCCGGTCTGGTCCGGTTTGAGCCGGTCTGGTCGGTTTGAGCCTGTCAAAACCGATTGAAACCGGTCTGGGCCGGTTTGAGTCCGGTTTGAGCCGGTCAAAACCGGTTTGAGCCGGTCTGGCCTGGTTTGATCTGGTCAAAACCCGTATGAGACCGGTTTGAGCCGGTGAAAACCGGTTTGAGATGTTCTGGTCCGGTTTGAGCCGGTTTGAGCCGTTCTGGTCTGGTGTGAGCCGGTTTGAGCTGGTCTGTTCCTGCTTGAGCCTGTCTGTTCCTGTTTGAGTCCGGTTTGAGCTGGTCAAACCGTTTTGAGCCGGTCTAGTCCGGTTTGAGTCCGGTTTGAGCCAGTCAAACCGGTTTGAGCAGGTCTGGCCTGGTTTGATCTGGTCAAAACCCGTATGAGTACGGTTTGAGCCGGTGAAACCGTTTGAGATGTTCTGGTCCGTTTGAGCCAGTTTGAGCCGGTCTGGTCTGGCTTGAGCCGGTTTGAGCCGGTCTGTTACTGTTTGAGCCGGTCTGTTCCTGTTTGAGTCCAGTTTGAGCCATTCAAAACCGTGTGAGCCGGTCTAGTCGGTTTGAGTCCGTTTCAGCCGGTCAAAACCGGTTTGAGCCTGTTTGTTCCGGTTTGAGTCCTTTTGAGCCAGTCAAAACAGGTTTGAGCCGGTCTGGTCCGGTTTGAGTCCGTTTGAGCCGGTCAAAACCGGTTTGAGCCGGTCTGGCCTGGTTTGAGTCTGGTTTGAGCAGGTCAAAACCGTTTTGAGCTGGTCTGGTCCGGATAAATATGGTCAAAACCGGTTTGAGTCTGTTTGAGCCGGTCAAAACCGGTTTGAGCCGGTCTGGTCGGGTTTGAGTCCAGTTTGAGCCGGTCAAAATTGGTTTGAGCCGGTCTGGCCTGGTTTGATTTGGTCAAAACCCGTTTGAGTCCGGTTTGAGCTGGTCAAAACCGGTTTGAGCCGTCTGGCCTGGTTTGATCCGGTTTGAGCCGGTCCGGTCATGTTTTAGTCCGGTTTGAGCCAGTCAAAACCGGTTTGAGCCGGTCTGGTCCGGTTTGAGCCAGTTTGAGCCGGTCTGGTCCGGTTTGAGCCTGTCAAAACCGATTGAAACCGGTCTGGGCCGGTTTGAGTCCGGTTTCAGCCGGTCAAAACCGGTTTGAGCCGGTCTGGCCTGGTTTGATCTGGTCAAAACCCGTATGAGACCGGTTTGAGCCGGTGAAAACCGGTTTGAGATGTTCTGGTCCGGTTTGAGCCGGTTTGAGCCGTTCTGGTCTGGTGTGAGCCGGTTTGAGCTGGTCTGTTCCTGTTTGAGCCGGTCTGTTCCTGTTTGAGTCAGTTTGAGCCATTCAAAACCGGTGTGAGCCGGTCTAGTCCGGTTTGAGTCCGGTTTGAGCCAGTCAAAATCGATTGGAGAGGGTCTGGCCTGCTTTGATCTGGTCAAAACCCGTATGAGTACGGTTTGAGCCGGTGAAAACCGGTTTGAGATGTTCTGGTCAGGTTTGAGCCAGTTTGAGCCGGTCTGGTCTGGCTTGAGCCGGTTTGAGCCGGTCTGTTACTGTTTGAGCCTGTCTGTTCCTGTTTGAGTCCAGTTTGAGCCATTCAAAACAGGTGTGTACCGGTCTAGTCCGGTTTGAGTCCGGTTTCAGCCGGTCAAAACCGGTTTCAGCCTGTTTGTTACGGTTTGAGTCGTTTTTGAGCCAGTCAAAACAGTTTTGAGCCGGTCTGGTCCGGTTTGCGTCCGGTTTGAGCCGGTCAAAACCGGTTTGAGCCGGTCTGGCCTGGTTTGAGTCCGGTTTGAGCAGGTCAAAACAGTTTTGAGCAGGTCTGGTCCGGATAAATATGGTCAAAACCGGTTTGAGTCTGTTTGAGCCGGTCAAAACCGGTTTGAGCCGGTCTGGCCGGGTTTGAGTCCAGTTTGAGCCAGTCAAAACCTGTTTGAGCAGGTCTGGCCTGGTTTGATCTGGTCAAAACCCGTATGAGACCGGTTTGAGCCGTGAAACCGGTTTGAGATGTTCTGGTCCGGTTTGAGCGGTTTGAGCCGTTCTGGTCTGGTGTGAGCCGGTTTGAGCTGGTCTGTTCCTGTTTGAGCGGTCTGTTCCTGTTTGAGTCCGGTTTGAGCCGTTCAAAACCGGTTTGAGCGGTCTAGTCCGGTTTGAGTCCAGTTTGAGCCAGTCAAAATCGATTGGAGAGGTCTGGCCTGGTTTGATCTGGTCAAAACCCGTATGAGTACGGTTTGAGCGGTGAAAACCGGTTTGAGATGTTCTGGTCAGGTTTGAGGCAGTTTGAGCCGGTCTGGTCTGGCTTGAGCGGTTTGAGCCGGTCTGTTACTGTTTGAGCCGGTCTGTTCCTGTTTGAGTCCAGTTTGAGCCATTCAAAACCGGTGTGAGCCGGTCTAGTCCGGTTTGAGTCCGTTTCAGCCGGTCAAAACCGGTTTGAGCCTGTTTGTTCCGGTTTGAGTCGGTTTGAGCCAGTCAAAACAGTTTTGAGCCGGTCTGGTCCGGTTTGAGTCCGGTTTGAGCCGGTCAAAACCGGTTTGAGCCGGTCTGGCCTGGTTTGAGTCCGGTTTGAGCAGGTCAAAACCGTTTTGAGCTGGTCTGGTCCGGATAAATATGGTCAAAACCGGTTTGAGTCTGTTTGAGCCGGTCAAAACCGGTTTGAGCTGGTCTGGCCGGGTTTGAGTCCAGTTTGAGCCAGTCAAAACCGGTTTGAGCAGGTCTGGCCTGGTTTGATCTGGTCAAAACCCGTATGAGACCGGTTTGAGCCGGTGAAAACCGGTTTGAGATGTTCTGGTCCGGTTTGAGCCGGTTTGAGCCGTTCTGGTCTGGTGTGAGCCGGTTTGAGCTGGTCTGTTCCTGTTTGAGCCGGTCTGTTCCTGTTTGAGTCCGGTTTGAGCCGTTCAAAACCGGTTTGAGCCGGTCTAGTCCGGTTTGAGTCCTGTTTGAGCCAGTCAAAATCGATTGGAGACGATCTGGCCTGGTTTGATCTGGTCAAAACCCGTATGAGTACGGTTTGAGCCGGTGAAAACCGGTTTGAGATGTTCTGGTCAGGTTTGAGGCAGTTTGAGCCGGTCTGGTCTGGCTTGAGCCGGTTTGAGCCGGTCTGTTACTGTTTGAGCCGGTCTGTTCCTGTTTGAGTCCAGTTTGAGCCATTCAAAACCGGTGTGAGCCGGTCTAGTCCGGTTTGAGTCCGGTTTCAGCCGGTCAAACCGGTTTGAGCCTGTTTGTTCCGGTTTGAGTCGTTTGAGCCGGTCAAAACCGTTTTGAGCCGGTCTGGTCCGGTTTGAGTCCGGTTTGAGCCGGTCAAAACCGGTTTGAGCCGGTCTGGCCTGGTTTGAGTCCGGTTTGAGCAGGTCAAAACCGTTTTGAGCTGGTCTGGTCCGGATAAATATGGTCAAAACCGGTTTGAGTCTGTTTGAGCCGGTCAAAACCGGTTTGAGCCGGTCTGGTCGGGTTTGAGTCCAGTTTGAGCCGGTCAAAATTGGTTTGAGCCGGTCTGGCCTGGTTTGATTTGGTCAAAACCCGTTTGAGTCCGGTTTGAGCTGGTCAAACCGGTTTGAGCCGGTCTGGCCTGGATTGATCCGTTTGAGCCGGTCCGGTCATGTTTTAGTCCGTTTGAGCCGGTCAAAACCGGTTTGAGCCGGGTCTGGCCTGGTTTGAGTCCGGTTTGAGCAGGTCAAAACCGTTTGAGCTGGTCTGGTCCGGATAAATATGGTCAAAACCGGTTTGAGTCTGTTTGAGCCGGTCAAAACCGGTTTGAGCCGGTCTGGTCGGGTTTGAGTCCAGTTTGAGCCGGTCAAAATTGGTTTGAGCCGGTCTGGCCTGGTTTGATTTGGTCAAAACCCGTTTGAGTCCGGTTTGAGCTGGTCAAAACCGGTTTGAGCCGGTCTGGCCTGGATTGATCCGGTTTGAGCCGGTCCAGTCATGTTTTAGTCCGGTTTGAGCCAGTCAAAACCGGTTTCAGCCGGTCTGGTTCGGTTTGAGCCGGTCTGGTCCGGTTTGAGCCTGTCAAAACCGATTGAAACCGGTCTGGGCCGGTTTGAGTCCGGTTTCAGCCGGTCAAAACCGGTTTGAGCCGGTCTGGCCTGGTTTGATCTGGTCAAAACCCGTATGAGACCGGTTTGAGCCGGTGAAAACCGGTTTGAGATGTTCTGGTCCGGTTTGAGCCAGTTTGAGCCGTTCTGGTCTGGTGTGAGTCGGTTTGAGCTGGTCTGTTCCTGTTTGAGCTGTCTGTTCCTGTTTGAGTCCGGTTTGAGCCGTTCAAAACCGGTTTGAGCCGGTCTAGTCCGGTTTGAGTCCGGTTTGAGCCAGTCAAAATCGATTGGAGACGGTCTGGCCTGCTTTGATCTGGTCAAAACCCGTATGAGTACGGTTTGAGGCGGTGAAAGCCGGTTTGAGATGTTCTGGTCCGGTTTGAGCCAGTTTGAGCCGGTCTGGTCTGGCTTGAGCCGGTTTGAGCCGGTCTGTTACTGTTTGAGCCGGTCTGTTCCTGTTTGAGTCCAGTTTGAGCCATTCAAAACCGGTGTGAGCCGGTCTAGTCCGGTTTGAGTCAGGTTTCAGCCGGTCAAAACCGGTTTGAGCCTGTTTGTTCCGGTTTGAGTCCTTTTTGAGCCAGTCAAAACAGGTTTGAGCCGGTCTGGCCTGGTTTGAGTCCGGTTTGAGCAGGTCAAAACCGTTTTGAGCTGGTCTGGTCCGGATAAATATGGTCAAAACCAGTTTGAGTCTGTTTGAGCCGGTCAAAACCGGTTTGAGCCGGTCTGGTCGGGTTTGAGTCCAGTTTGAGCCAGTCAAAATTGGTTTGAGCCGGTCTGGCCTGGTTTGATTTGGTCAAAACCCGTTTGAGTCCGGTTTGAGCTGGTCAAAACCGGTTTGAGCCGGTCTGGCCTGGATTGATCCGGTTTGAGCCGGTCCGGTCATGTTTTAGTCCGGTTTGAGCCAGTCAAAACCGGTTTGAGCCGGTCTGGCCTGGTTTGAGTCCGGTTTGAGCAGGTCAAAACCGTTTTGAGCTGGTCTGGTCCGGATAAATATGGTCAAAACCGGTTTGAGTCTGTTTGAGCCGGTCAAAACCGGTTTGAGCCGGTCTGGTCGGGTTTGAGTCCAGTTTGAGCCAGTCAAAATTGGTTTGAGCCGGTCTGGCCTGGTTTGATTTGGTCAAAACCCGTTTGAGTCCGGTTTGAGCTGGTCAAAACCGGTTTGAGCCGGTCTGGCCTGGATTGATCCGGTTTGAGCCGGTCTGGTCATGTTTTAGTCCGGTTTGAGCCAGTCAAAACCGGTTTGAGCCGGTCTGGCCTGGTTTGAGTCCGGTTTGAGCAGGTCAAAACCGTTTTGAGCTGGTCTGGTCCGGATAAATATGGTCAAAACCGGTTTGAGTCTGTTTGAGCTGGTCAAAACCGGTTTGAGCCGGTCTGGTCGGGTTTGAGTCCAGTTTGAGCCAGTCAAAATTGGTTTGAGCCGGTCTGGCCTGGTTTGATTTGGTCAAAACCCGTTTGAGTCCGGTTTGAGCTGGTCAAAACCGGTTTGAGCCGGTCTGGCCTGGATTGATCCGGTTTGAGCCGGTCCGGTCATGTTTTAGTCCGGTTTGAGCCAGTCAAAACCGGTTTCAGCCGGTCTGGTTCGGTTTGAGCCGGTCTGGTCCGGTTTGAGCCTGTCAAAACCGATTGAAACCGGTCTGGGCCGGTTTGAGTCCGGTTTGAGCCGGTCAAAACCGGTTTGAGCCGGTCTGGCCTGGTTTGATCTGGTCAAAACCCGTATGAGACCGGTTTGAGCCGGTGAAAACCGGTTTGAGATGTTCTGGTCCGGTTTGAGCCGGTTTGAGCTTCTGGTCTGGTGTGAGCCGTTTGAGCTGGTCTGTTCCTGCTTGAGCCTGTCTGTTCCTGTTTGAGTCCGGTTTGAGCCGTTCAAAACCGGTTTGAGCCGGTCTGGTCCTGTTTGAGTCCGGTTTGAGCCAGTCAAAATCGATTGAGAGGGTCTGGCCTGGTTTGATCTGGTCAAAACCCGTATGAGTACGGTTTGAGCTGGTGAAAGCCGGTTTGAGATGTTCTGGTCCGGTTTGAGCCAGTTTGAGCCGGTCTGGTCTGGCTTGAGCCGGTTTGAGCCGGTCTGTTACTGTTTGAGCCGGTCTGTTCCTGTTTGAGTCCAGTTTGAGCCATTCAAAACCGGTGTGAGCCGGTCTAGTCCGGTTTGAGTCCGGTTTCAGCCGGTCAAAACCGGTTTGAGCCTGTTTGTTCCGGTTTGAGTCCTTTTTGAGCCAGTCAAAACAGGTTTGAGCCGGTCTGGTCCGGTTTGAGTCCGGTTTGAGCCGGTCAAAACCGGTTTGAGCCAGTCTGGCCTGGTTTGAGTCCGGTTTGAGCAGGTCCAAACCGTTTTGAGCTGGTCTGGTCCGGATAAATATGGTCAAAACCGGTTTGAGTCTGTTTGAGCCGGTCAAAACCGGTTTGAGCCGGGTCTGGTCGGGTTTGAGTCCAGTTTGAGCGGTCAAAACCGGTTTGAGCCGGTCTGGCCTGGTTTGATCTGGTCAAAACCCGTATGAGACCGGTTTGAGCCGGTGAAAACCGGTTTGAGATGTTCTGGTCCGGTTTGAGCCGGTTTGAGCCATTCTGGTCTGGTGTGAGCCGGTTTGAGCTGGTCTGTTCCTGTTTGAGCCGGTCTGTTCCTGTTTGAGTCCGGTTTGAGCCATTCAAAACCGGTTTGAGCCGGTCTGGTCCGGTTTGAGTCCGGTTTGAGCCAGTCAAAATCGATTGGAGACGGTCTGGCCTGGTTTGATCTGGTCAAAACCCGTATGAGTACGGTTTGAGCCGTGAAACCGGTTTGAGATGTTCTGGTCCGGTTTGAGCCAGTTTGAGCCGGTCTGGTCTGGCTTGAGCCGGTTTGAGCCGGTCTGTTACTGTTTGAGCCGGTCTGTTCCTGTTTGAGTCCGGTTTGAGCTGTTCAAAACCGGTTTGAGCCGGTCTGGTCCTGTTTGAGTCCGGTTTGAGCCAGTCAAACCGGTTTGAGCCGGTCTGGCCTGGTTTGATCTGGTCAAACCCGTATGAGTACGGTTTGAGCCGGTGAAAACCGGTTTGAGATGTTCTGGCCTGGTTTGAGCCGGTTTGAGCCGGTCTGGTCTGGCTTGAGCCGGTTTGAGCCGGTCTGTTACTGTTTGAGCCGGTCTGTTCCTGTTTGAGTCCAGTTTGAGCCATTCAAACCGGTGTGAGCCGGTCTAGTCCGGTTTGAGTCCGGTTTCAGCTGGTCAAAACCGGTTTGAGCCTGTTTGTTCCGGTTTGAGTCCTTTTTGAGCCAGTCAAAACAGGTTTGAGCCGGTCTGGTCCGGTTTGAGTCCGGTTTGAGCCAGTCAAAACCGTTTTGAGCCGGTCTGGCCTGGTTTGAGTCCGGTTTGAGCAGGTCAAACCGTTTTGAGCTGGTCTGGTCCGGATAAATACGGTCAAAACCGGTTTGAGTCTGTTTGAGCCGGTCAAAACCGGTTTGAGCCGGTCTGGTCGGGTTTGAGTCCAGTTTGAGCCGGTCAAAATTGGTTTGAGCCGGTCTGGCCTGGTTTGATTTGGTCAAACCCGTTTGAGTCCGGTTTGAGCTGGTCAAAACCGGTTTGAGCCGGTCTGGCCTGGATTGATCCGGTTTGAGCCGGTCCGTCATGTTTTAGTCCGGTTTGAGCCAGTCAAACCGGTTTCAGCTGGTCTGGTTCGGTTTGAGCCGGTCTGGTCTGGTTTGAGCCGTCAAACCGGTTTGAAACCGGTCTGGGCCGGTTTGAGTCCGGTTTCAGCCGGTCAAAACCGGTTTGAGCCGGTCTGGCCTGGTTTGATCTGGTCAAAACCGTATGAGACCGGTTTGAGCCGGTGAAAACCGGTTTGAGATGTTCTGGTCCGGTTTGAGCCGGTTTGAGCCGTTCTGGTCTGGTGTGAGCCGGTTTGAGCTGGTCTGTTCCTGTTTGAGCCGGTCTGTTCCTGTTTGAGTCCGGTTTGAGCCGTTCAAAACCGGTTTGAGCCGGTCTGGTCCTGTTTGAGTCCGTTTGAGCCAGTCAAAATCGATTGAGACGGTCTGGCCTGCTTTGATCTGGTCAAAACCCGTATGAGTACGGTTTGAGCCGGTGAAAACCGGTTTGAGATGTTCTGGTCCGGTTTGAGCCAGTTTGAGCCGGTCTGGTCTGGCTTGAGCCGTTTGAGCCGGTCTGTTACTGTTTGACCTGGTCTGTTCCTGTTTGAGTCCAGTTTGAGCCATTCAAAACCGGTGTGAGCCGGTCTAGTCCGGTTTGAGTCCGGTTTCAGCCGGTCAAAACCGGTTTGAGCCTGTTTGTTCCGGTTTGAGTCCTTTTTGAGCCAGTCAAAACAGGTTTGAGCCGGTCTGGTCCGGTTTGAGTCCGGTTTGAGCCAGTCAAAATCGATTGGAGACGGTCTGGCCTGGTTTGATCTGGTCAAAACCCGTATGAGTACGGTTTGAGCCGGTGAAAACCGGTTTGAGATGTTCTGGTCAGGTTTGAGCCAGTTTGAGCCGGTCTGGTCTGGCTTGAGCCGGTTTGAGCCAGTCTGTTACTGTTTGAGCCGGTCTGTTCCTGTTTGAGTCCAGTTTGAGCCATTCAAAACCGGTGTGAGCCGGTCTAGTCCGGTTTGAGTCCGGTTTCAGCCGGTCAAAACCGGTTTGAGTCTGTTTGAGCTGGTCAAAACCGGTTTGAGCCGGTCTGGTCGGGTTTGAGTCCAGTTTGAGCCGGTCAAAATTGGTTTGAGCCGGTCTGGCCTGGTTTGATTTGGTCAAAACCCGTTTGAGTCCGGTTTGAGCTGGTCAAAACCGGTTTGAGCCGGTCTGGCCTGGTTTGAGTCCGGTTTGAGCAGGTCAAAACCGTTTTGAGCTGGTCTGGTCCGGATAAATACGGTCAAAACCGGTTTGAGTCTGTTTGAGCCGGTCAAAACCGGTTTGAGCCGGTCTGGCCTGGTTTGAGTCTGGTTTGAGCAGGTCAAAACCGTTTTGAGCTGGTCTGGTCCGATAAATATGGTCAAAACCGGTTTGAGTCCGTTTGAGCCGGTCAAAACCGGTTTGAGCTGGTCTGGTCTGGTTTGAGCCGGTTTGAGCCGGTCTGGTCTGGTTTGAGCCGGTGAAAACCGGTTTGAGCTGGTCTGGTCCGGTTTGAGTCCGGTTTGAGCCGGTCAAAACCGGTTTCAGCTGGTCTGGTTCGGTTTGAGCCGGTCTGGTCCGGTTTGAGCCTGTCAAAACCGGTTTGAGCCGGTCTGGGCCGGTTTGAGTCCGGTTTGAGCCGGTCAAAACCGGTTTGAGCCGGTCTGGCCTGGTTTGATCTGGTCAAAACCCGTATGAGTCCGGTTTGAGCCGGTCAAACCGGTTTGAGATGTTCTGGTCCGGTTTGAGCCGGTTTGAGCCGTTCTGGTCTGGTTTGAGCCGGTTTGAGCCGGTCTGTTCCTGTTTGAGTCCGGTTTGAGCCGGGTCAAAACCGGTTTGAGCCGTCTGTTCCTGTTTGAGTCCGGTTTGAGCCAGTCAAAACCGGTTTCAGCCGGTCTGGTTCGGTTTGAGTCCGGTTTGAGCTGCTCAAAACCGGTTTGAGCCAGTCTGGTCTGGTTTGAGCCGGTCAAACCGGTTTGAGTCCGGGTTTGAGCCGTTCTGGTCTGGTTTGAGCCAGTTTGAGCCGGTCAAAACCAGTTTGAGTCCGTTTCAGCCGGTCTGGTTTGAGCGGTTTGAGCCGGTCAAAACCAGTTTGAGCCGGTCTGGTCCGGTTTGAGTCTGGTTTGAGCCAGTCAAAACAGGTTTGAGCCGGTCTGGTCTGGTTTGAGTCGGTTTGAGCCGGTCAAAATCGGTTTGAGCCGGTCTGGCCTGGTTTGATCTGGTCAAACCCGTTTGAGTCCGGTTTGAGCCGGTCAAAACCGGTTTGAGCTGGTCTGGTTCGGTTTGAGCCGTTCAAAACCGGTTTGAGCTGGTCTGGTCTGGTTTGAGCTGGTTTGAGCCGGTCTGGTCTGGTTTGAGCTGGTCTGGTCCGGTTTGAGCCAGTCAAAACCGGTTTGAGCCGGTCTAGTCCGGTTTGAGTCCGGTTTGAGCCAGTCAAAATCGATTGGAGAGGTCTGGCCTGGTTTGATCTGGTCAAAACCCGTATGAGTACGGTTTGAGCCGGTGAAAACCGGTTTGAGATGTTCTGGTCCGGTTTGAGCCAGTTTGAGCCGGTCTGGTCTGGCTTGAGCCGGTTTGAGCCGGTCTGTTACTGTTTGAGCCTGTCTGTTCCTGTTTGAGTCCAGTTTGAGCCATTCAAAACCGTGTGAGCCGGTCTAGTCCGGTTTGAGTCCGGTTTCAGCCGGTCAAAACCGGTTTGAGCCTGTTTGTTCCGGTTTGAGTCAGTTTGAGCCAGTCAAAACAGGTTTGAGCCGGTCTGGTCCGGTTTGAGTCCGTTTGAGCTGGTCAAAACCGGTTTGAGCCGGTCTGGCCTGGTTTGAGTCCGGTTTGAGCAGGTCAAAACCGTTTTGAGCTGGTCTGGTCCGGATAAATATGGTCAAAACCGGTTTGAGTCTGTTTGAGCGGTCAAAACCGGTTTGAGCCGGTCTGGTCGGGTTTGAGTCCAGTTTGAGCCGGTCAAAACCGGTTTGAGCAGGTCTGGCCTGGTTTGATCTGGTCAAAACCCGTATGAGACGGTTTGAGCTGGTCAAAACCGGTTTGAGCCGGTCTGGCCTGGATTGATCCGGTTTGAGCCGGTCCGGTCATGTTTTAGTCCGGTTTGAGCCAGTCAAAACCGGTTTGAGCCGGTCTGGCCTGGTTTGAGTCCGGTTTGAGCAGGTCAAAACCGTTTTGAGCTGGTCTGGTCCGGATAAATATGGTCAAAACCGGTTTGAGTCTGTTTGAGCCGGTCAAAACCGGTTTGAGCCGGTCTGGTCGGGTTTGAGTCCAGTTTGAGCCAGTCAAAATTGGTTTGAGCCGGTCTGGCCTGGTTTGATTTGGTCAAAACCCGTTTGAGTCCGGTTTGAGCTGGTCAAAACCGGTTTGAGCCGGTCTGGCCTGGATTGATCCGGTTTGAGCCGGTCCGGTCATGTTTTAGTCCGGTTTGAGCCAGTCAAAACCGATTGAGCCGGTCTGGCCTGGCTTGAGTCCGGTTAGAGCAGGACGAAACCGTTTTGAGCTGGTCTGGTCCGGATAAATATGGACAAAACCGGTTCGAGTCTGTTTGAGCTGGTCAAAACCGGTTTGAGCCGGTCTGGTCGGGTTTGAGTCCAGTTTGAGCCAGTCAAAATTGGTTTGAGCCGGTCTGGCCTGGTTTGATTTGGTCAAAACCCGTTTGAGTCCAGTTTGAGCTGGTCAAAACCGGTTTGAGCCGGTCTGGCCTGGATTGATCCGGTTTGAGCCGGTCCGGTCATGTTTTAATCCGGTTTGAGCCAGTCAAAACCGGTTTCAGCCGGTCTGGTTCGGTTTGAGCCGTCTGGTCCGTTTGAGCCTGTCAAAACCGATTGAAACCGGTCTGGGCCGGTTTGAGTCCGTTTCAGCCAGTCAAAACCGGTTTGAGCCGGTCTGGCCTGGTTTGATCTGGTCAAAACCCGTATGAGACCGGTTTGAGCCGTGAAACCGTTTGAGATGTTCTGGTCCGGTTTGAGCTGGTTTGAGCTGGTCTGGTCTGGTGTGAGCCGGTTTGAGCTGGTCTGTTCCTGTTTGAGCTGTCTGTTCCTGTTTGAGTCCGGTTTGAGCCGTTCAAAACCGGTTTGAGCCGGTCTAGTCCGGTTTGAGTCCGTTTGAGCCAGTCAAAATCGATTGAGAGGGTCTGGCCTGGTTTGATCTGGTCAAAACCCGTATGAGTACGGTTTGAGCCGGTGAAAGCCGGTTTGAGATGTTCTGGTCAGGTTTGAGGCAGTTTGAGCCGGTCTGGTCCGGGTTTGAGCCGTTTGAGCCGTCAAAACCGTTTGAGTCCGGTTTGAGCCGGTTTGAGTCTGGTCCGGTTTGAGTCCAGTTTGAGTCTGTTTGAGCCGGTCTGTTCCTGTTTGAGTCCAGTTTGAGCCGTCAAAACCGGTTTGAGCTGGTCTGGTCGGTTTGAGTCCGGTTTGAGCCGGTCAAATTGGTTTGAGCCGGTCTGGCCTGGTTTGATCTGGTCAAAACCGGTTTGAGCCGGTCTGGTCCGGTTTGAGTCCGGTTTGAGCCAGTCAAACCGGTTTGAGCCTGGTTTGAGTCTGGCCTGGTTTGAGTCCGTTTGAGCTGGTCAAACCGTTTCAGCCGGTCTGGTTCGGTTTGAGCCGGTTTGAGTCCGTTTGAGCCGTCAAAACCGGTTTGAGCCGGTCTGGTCCGGTTTGAGTCCAGTTTGAGCCAGTCAAAACCGGTTTGAGCTGGTCTGGCCTGGTTTGATCTGGTCAAAACCCGTATGAGTCCGGTTTGAGCTGGTCAAAACCGGTTTGAGATGTTCTGGTCCGGTTTGAGCCGTTTGAGCCGTCTGGTCTGGTGTGAGCCGGTTTGAGCTGGTCTGTTCCTGTTTGAGCCGGTCTGTTCCTGTTTGAGTCCGGTTTGAGCCTGTCAAAACCGGTTTGAGCCGGTCTAGTCCGGTTTGAGTCCGGTTTGAGCCAGTCAAAATCGATTGAGCGGTCTGGCCTGGTTTGATCTGGTCAAAACCCGTATGAGACGGTTTGAGCCGGTGAAAACCGGTTTGAGATGTTCTGGTCCGGTTTGAGGCAGTTTGAGCCGTCTGGTCTGGCTTGAGCCGGTTTGAGCTGGTCTGTTACTGTTTGAGCCTGTCTGTTCCTGTTTGAGTCCAGTTTGAGCCATTCAAAACCGGTTTGAGCCGGGTCTAGTCCGGTTTGAGTCCGGTTTGAGCCGGTCAAAACCGGTTTGAGCCTGTTTGTTCCGGTTTGAGTCTTTGAGCCAGTCAAAACAGGTTTGAGCCGGTCTGGTCCGGTTTGAGTCTGGTCAAACCGGTTTGAGGTTTGAGCCGGTCAAAACCGGTTTGAGCCGTCTGGCCTGGTTTGAGTCCGGTTTGAGCCGGTCAAACCGTTTTGAGCTGGTCTGTCCGTTTGAGCCGTTTGAGTCCGGTTTGAGCCGTCAAAACCGGTTTGAGCCGGTCTGGTCGGGTTTGAGTCCGTTTGAGCCGGTCAAAACCGGTTGAGCCGGTCTGTTTGAGCCTGGTTTGAGTCTGGTCAAAACCGGTTTGAGGTTTGAGCCGGTTTGAGCTGGTTTGAGCCGGTCTGTTTGAGCCGTCTGGTCTGGTGAGCCGGTTTGAGTCCGTTTGAGCTGGTCAAAACCGGTTTGAGCTGGTCTGTCCGGTTTGAGCCGTTCTGGTCTGGTGAGCCGGTTTGAGTCCGGTTTGAGCTGTTCAAAACCGGTTTGAGTTTGAGCCGGTCTGGTCGTTTGAGTCCGGTTTGAGCCAGTCAAAATCGATTGAGAGGTCTGGCCTGGTTTGATCTGGTCAAAACCCGTATGAGTACGGTTTGAGCCGGTGAAAACCGGTTTGAGATGTTCTGGTCCGGTTTGAGGCAGTTTGAGCCGGTCTGGTCTGGTTTGAGTCCAGGTTTGAGCCGGTCTGTTCCTGTTTGAGCCGGTCTGTTTGAGCCGGTTTGAGTCCAGTTTGAGCCATTCAAAACCGGTTGAGCCGGTCTGGTTTGAGTCCGGTTTGAGCCGGTCTGTTTGAGCCGTTTGAGCCGGTCAAAAGGTTTGAGCCGGTCTGTCCGTTTGAGTCTGGTCGGTTTGAGTCCGTTTGAGTCCGGTTTGAGCTGGTCAAAACCGGTTTGAGCCGGTCTGGCCTGTTTGAGTCCGTTTGAGCTGTCAAAACCGTTTTGAGCTGGTCTGGTCGGTTTGAGTCTGGTCCGGTTTGAGTCGTTTGAGCCGGTCAAACCGTTTGAGCTGTCTGGTCCGGTTTGAGTCCGTTTGAGCTCAAAACCGGTTTGAGCCGGTCTGGTCCGTTTGAGCTGGTCTGTTTGAGCCGTTTGAGTCCGGTTTGAGCTGTCAAACCGGTTTGAGTCTGGCCTGGTTTGATCTGGTCAAACCCGTATGAGTCCGGTTTGAGCCGGTGAAAACCGGTTTGAGATGTTCTGGTCCGGTTTGAGCCGGTCAAAACCGGTTTGAGGTTTGAGCCGGTTTGAGCTGGTCTGTCTGTTTGAGTCCGTTTGAGTCTGTTTGAGCCGTCAAAACCGGTTTGAGCCGGTCTGTCCGGTTTGAGTCCAGTTTGAGCCAGTCAAAATGGTTTGAGCCGGTCTGGCCTGGTTTGATTTGGTCAAACCCGTTTGAGTCCGGTTTGAGCTGGTCAAAACCGGTTTGAGCCGGTCTGTCTGTTTGAGCCGTTTGAGTCCGTTTGAGTCCGGTTTGAGCCGGTCAAAACCGGTTTGAGCCGGTCTGTTCGTTTGAGCCGGTCTGTTTGAGTCCAGTTTGAGCTCAAAACCGGTTTGAGCCGGTCTGTTTGAGTCCAGTTTGAGCCAGTCAAAACCGGTTTGAGCCGGTCTGGCCTGGTTTGATCTGGTCAAAACCGTTTGAGTCTGGTCAAAACCGGTTTGAAACCGGTCTGGTCCGTTTGAGCCGGTTTGAGCCGGTTCTGGTCTGGTGAGCCGGTTTGAGCTGGTCAAACCGTTTGAGCCGTCTGGTCCGGTTTGAGCTGTCAAACCGTTTGAGCCTGTCAAAACCGGTTTGAGCCGGTCTGGTCCGGTTTGAGTCCAGTTTGAGCCAGTCAAAACCGGTTTGAGGGTCTGGCCTGGTTTGATCTGGTCAAAACCCGTATGAGTACGGTTTGAGCCGGTGAAACCGGTTTGAGATGTTCTGGTCCGGTTTGAGTCAGGTTTGAGCCGGTCTGGTCTGGTGAGCCGGTTTGAGCCGGTTTGAGTCCTGTTTGAGCTGGTCTGTTCCTGTTTGAGTCCAGTTTGAGCCGGGTCAAAACCGGTTTGAGCCGGTCTAGTCCGGTTTGAGTCCGGTTTGAGCCAGTCAAAACCGTTTGAGCCGTCAAACCGTTTGAGCCGTTTGAGCCGGTCAAAACCGGTTTGAGGTTTGAGCCGGTCTGGTTTGAGTCCGGTTTGAGCCGGTCAAAACCGGTTTGAGCCGGTCTGGCCTGGTTTGAGTCCGGGTTTGAGCTGGTCAAAACCGGTTTGAGCTGGTCCGGTTTGGTCAAAACCGGTTTGAGTCTGTTTGAGCCGTCAAAACCGGTTTGAGCCGGTCTGGTCGGTTTGAGTCCAGTTTGAGCCAGTCAAAATTGGTTTGAGCCGGTCTGGCCTGGTTTGATCTGGTCAAAACCCGTATGAGCGGTTTGAGCCGTGAAAACCGGTTTGAGATGTTCTGGTCCGGTTTGAGCCGGTTTGAGCCGTCTGGTCCGGTTTGAGGTTTGAGCCGGTCTGTTCCTGTTTGAGCCGGTCTGTTCCTGTTTGAGTCCAGTTTGAGCCATTCAAAACCGGTTTGAGCCGGACTTGTCGGGTTTGAGTCCGTTTGAGCCAGTCAAAACCGGTTTGAGCCGGTCTGGCCTGGTTTGATCTGGTCAAAACCCGTATGAGACCGGTTTGAGCCGGTGAAAACCGGTTTGAGATGTTCTGGTCCGGTTTGAGGTTTGAGCCGGTCTGGTCTGGTTGAGCCGGTTTGAGCTGGTCTGTTACTGTTTGAGCCGGTCTGTTCCTGTTTGAGTCCAGTTTGAGCCATTCAAAACCGGTTTGAGCCGGTCTAGTCCGGTTTGAGTCCAGTTTGAGCCGGTCAAAATTGGTTTGAGCCGGTCTGGCCTGGTTTGATTTGGTCAAACCCGTTGAGTCCGGTTTGAGTCTGGCCTGGTTTGAGCCGGTCTGGCCTGGTTGATCCGGTTTGAGCCGGTCTGTCGGTTTGAGTCCGGTTTGAGCAGGTCAAAACCGTTTGAGTCTGGTCGGTTTGAGCCGTTTGAGTCCGGTTTGAGCCGGTCAAAACCGGTTGAGCCGGTCTGGCCGGTTTGAGTCCAGTTTGAGCCGGTCAAAACCGGTTTGAGCCGGTTTGAGCTGGTCTGGCCTGGTTTGAGTCCGGTTTGAGCCGGTTTGAGCCGGTCTGGTTTGAGCGGTCTGGCCTGGTTTGATCTGGTCAAAACCCGTATGAGACCGGGTTTGAGCGGTGAAAACCGGTTTGAGATATTCTGGTCGGTTTGAGCCGGTTTGAGCCGTTCTGGTCTGGTGTGAGCGGTTTGAGCTGGTCTGTTCCTGTTTGAGCCGGTCTGTTCCTGTTTGAGTCCGGTTTGAGCCGTTCAAAACCGGTTTGAGCCGGTCTAGTCGGTTTGAGTCCGGGTTTGAGCCAGTCAAAATCGATTGGAGAGGTCTGGCCTGCTTTGATCTGGTCAAAACCCGTATGAGTACGGTTTGAGCGGTGAAAACCGGTTTGAGATGTTCTGGTCAGGTTTGAGGCAGTTTGAGCCGGTCTGGTCTTTGAGCCGGTTTGAGCTGTCTGTTCCTGTTTGAGCCGGTCTGTTCCTGTTTGAGTCAGTTTGAGCCATTCAAAACCGGTTTGAGCCGGTCTAGTCGGTTTGAGTCCGGGTTTGAGCTGTCAAAACCGGGTTTGAGCGGTCTGGCCTGTTTGATCTGGTCAAAACAGGTTTGAGCGGTCTGGTCCGGTTTGAGCCGGTTTGAGCTCAAAACCGGTTTGAGCCGGTCTGGCCTGGTTTGAGTCCGGTTTGAGCAGTCAAAACCGTTTTGAGCTGGTCTGGTCCGATAAATATGGTCAAAACCGGTTTGAGTCTGTTTGAGCCATTCAAAACCGGTTTGAGCCGGTCTGGTCGGTTTGAGTCAGTTTGAGCCGGTCAAAACCGGTTTGAGCCGGTCTGGTCCGGTTTGAGCGTCAAAACCGGTTTGAGTCCGGTTTGAGCTGGTCAAACCGGTTTGAGCCGTCTGGCCTGGTTTGATCCGTTTGAGCCGGTCTGGTCTGTTTTAGTCCGGTTTGAGCTGGTCAAAACCGGTTTCAGCCGGTCTGTTCGGTTTGAGTCTGGTTTGAGCCTGTCAAACCGATTGAAACCGGTCTGGTCCGTTTGAGTCCGGTTTGAGCCAGTCAAAACCGGTTTGAGCGGTCTGGCCTGGTTTGATCTGGTCAAAACCCGTATGAGACGGTTTGAGCCGGTGAAAACCGGTTTGAGATGTTCTGGTCCGTTTGAGCCGGTTTGAGCCGTCTGGTCTGGTGTGAGCCGGTTTGAGCTGGTTTGAGTCCGGGTTTGAGCCTGTCTGTTCCTGTTTGAGTCCGGTTTGAGCGTCAAAACCGGTTTGAGCCGGTCTAGTCGGTTTGAGTCCTTGAGCCAGTCAAAATCGATTGAGAGGGTCTGGCCTGGTTTGATCTGGTCAAACCCGATGAGTACGGTTTGAGCCGGTGAAAACCGGTTTGAGATGTTCTGGTCCGGTTTGAGCCAGTTTGAGCCGGTCTGGTCTGGTTTGAGCCGGTTTGAGCCGGTCTGTTACTGTTTGAGCCGGTCTGTTCCTGTTTGAGTCCAGTTTGAGCTTCAAAACCGTTTGAGCCGTCTAGTCCGGTTTGAGTCCGGTTTGAGCCGGTCAAAACCGGTTTGAGCCTGTTTGTTCCGGTTTGAGTCCTTTTTGAGCCAGTCAAAACAGGTTTGAGCCGGTCTGGTCTGGTTTGAGTCCGTTTGAGCTGGTCAAACCGTTTGAGCCGGTCTGTCTGGTTTGAGTCCGTTTGAGCAGGTCAAAACCGTTTTGAGCTGGTCTGTCCTGTTTGAGTCCGGTTTGAGTCCGTTTGAGCTTCAAACCGGTTTGAGCCGGTCTGGTCCGGTTTGAGTCCAGTTTGAGCCAGTCAAAACCGGTTTGAGCCGGTCTGGCCTGGTTTGATCTGGTCAAAACCCGTATGAGACCGGTTTGAGCCGGTGAAAACCGGTTTGAGATGTTCTGGTCCGGTTTGAGCCGGTTTGAGCCTTCTGGTCTGGTGAGCCGGTTTGAGCTGGTCTGTTCCTGTTGAGCCGGTCTGTTCCTGTTTGAGTCCGGTTTGAGCTGTTCAAAACCGGTTTGAGCCGGTCTAGTCCGGTTTGAGTCCGGTTTGAGCCAGTCAAAATCGATTGGAGCGGTCTGGCCTGTTTGATCTGGTCAAAACCCGTATGAGACCGGTTTGAGCCGTGAAAACCGGTTTGAGATGTTCTGGTCCGGTTTGAGCAGTTTGAGCCGGTCTGGTCTGGCTTGAGCCGGTTTGAGCTGGTCTGTTACTGTTTGAGCCGGTCTGTTCCTGTTTGAGTCCAGTTTGAGCCATTCAAAACCGGTTTGAGCTGGTCCGGTTTGAGTCCAGTTTGAGCCAGTCAAAATTGGTTTGAGCGGTCTGGTCCGGTTTGAGCTTCAAAACCGGTTTGAGTCCGGTTTGAGCTGGTCAAAACCGGTTTTGAGCCGGTCTGGTTTGAGCCGTTTGAGTCCGTTTGAGCTGTCAAAACCGTTTGAGCCGTCTGGTCTGGTTTGAGCCGGTCTGGTTTGAGCCGGTCAAAACCGGTTTGAGCTGAAAACCGGTTTGAGCTGGTCCGGTTTGAGCCGGTCTGGTCCGTTTGAGTCTGTTTGAGCTGGTCAAAACCGGTTTGAGCCGTTTGAGCCGGTCTGTTTGAGTCCAGTTTGAGCTGGTCAAAACCGGTTTGAGCCGGTCTGGTCCTGGTTTGAGTCTGGCCTGGTTTGAGTCCGGTTTGAGCTGGTCAAAACCGGTTTGAGCCGGTCTGGCCTGGTTTGAGTCCGGTTTGAGCCAGTCAAACCGTTTGAGCGGTCTGGCCTGGTTTGATCTGGTCAAACCGGTTTGAGCGGTTTGAGCTGGTCCGGTTTGAGATGTTCTGGCCGGTTTGAGTCCGGTTTGAGCCGGTCTGGTTTGAGCCGGTCTGGCCTGGTTTGAGTCCAGTTTGAGCCGGTTTGAGTCTGGTCGGTTTGAGCGGTCAAAACCGGGTTTGAGCCGGTTTGAGCCGGTCTAGTCGGTTTGAGTCCGTTTGAGTCTGGTCAAAACCGGTTGAGCCGGTCTGTCCGGTTTGAGTTTGAGCCGGTCTGTTCCGGTTTGAGTCTGGTCGGTTTGAGCCGGTCTGGCCGGTTTGAGCCGGTTTGAGTCCGGTTTGAGTCAAAACCGGTTTGAGAGTCTGGCCTGGTTTGATCTGGTCAAAACCCGTATGAGTCCGGTTTGAGCCGGTGAAAACCGGTTTGAGCTGGTCTGTTTGAGCCGTTTGAGCCGGTTTGAGCCGGTCTGGTCTGGCTTGAGCCGGTTTGAGCCGGTCTGTTACTGTTTGAGCCGGTCTGTTCCTGTTTGAGTCCGGTTTTCGGTTTGAGCTGGTCAAAACCGGTTTGAGCCTGTTTGTTCCGGTTTGAGTCCTTTTGAGCCAGTCAAAACAGGTTTGAGCCGGTCTGGTCCGTTTGAGTCCGGTTTGAGCCGGTCAAAACCGGTTTGAGCCGGTCTGGCCTGGTTTGAGTCCGGTTTGAGCAGGTCCAAACCGTTTTGAGCTGGTCTGGTCCGGATAAATATGGTCAAAACCGGTTTGAGTCTGTTTGAGCCGGTCAAAACCGGTTTGAGCCGGTCTGGTCGGGTTTGAGTCCAGTTTGAGCCAGTCAAAACCGGTTTGAGAGGTCTGGCCTGGTTTGATCTGGTCAAAACCCGTATGAGACCGGTTTGAGCCAGTCAAACCGGTTTGAGATGTTCTGGTCCGTTTGAGCCGGTTTGAGCTGCTCTGGTCTGGTGTGAGCCGGTTTGAGCTGGTCTGTTCCTGTTTGAGCCTGTCTGTTCCTGTTTGAGTCCGGTTTGAGCTGTTCAAAACCGGTTTGAGCCGGTCTAGTCCGGTTTGAGTCCGTTTGAGCCAGTCAAAATCGATTGAGAGGGTCTGGCCTGCTTTGATCTGGTCAAAACCCGTATGAGTACGGTTTGAGCCGTGAAAGCCGGTTTGAGATGTTCTGGTCAGGTTTGAGGCAGTTTGAGCCGGTCTGGTCTGGCTTGAGCCGGTTTGAGCCGGTCTGTTACTGTTTGAGCCGGTCTGTTCCTGTTTGAGTCCAGTTTGAGCCATTCAAAACCGTGTGAGCCGGTCTAGTCCGGTTTGAGTCCGGTTTGAGCTGGTCAAAACCGGTTTGAGCCTGTTTGTTCCGGTTTGAGTCCTTGAGCCAGTCAAAACAGGTTTGAGCCGGTCTGGTCCGTTTGAGTCCGTTTGAGCCGGTCAAAACCGGTTTGAGCCGGTCTGGCCTGGTTTGAGTCCGGTTTGAGCAGGTCAAAACCGTTTTGAGCTGGTCTGGTCCGGATAAATATGGTCAAAACCAGTTTGAGTCTGTTTGAGCCGGTCAAAACCGGTTTGAGCCGGTCTGGTCGGGTTTGAGTCCAGTTTGAGCCGGTCAAAATTGGTTTGAGCCGGTCTGGCCTGGTTTGATCTGGTCAAACCGTTTGAGTCCGGTTTGAGCTGGTCAAAACCGGTTTGAGCCGGTCTGGCCTGGTTGATCCGGTTTGAGCCGGTCCAGTCATGTTTTAGTCCGGTTTGAGCCAGTCAAAACCGGTTTCAGCCGGTCTGGTTCGGTTTGAGCCGGTCTAGTCCGGTTTGAGCCTGTCAAAACCGTTTTGAGCCGGTCTGGCCGGTTTGAGTCCGGTTTCAGCCAGTCAAAACCGGTTGAGCCGGTCTGGCCTGGTTTGATCTGGTCAAAACCCGTATGAGACCGGTTTGAGCCGTGAAACCGGTTTGAGATGTTCTGGTCCGGTTTGAGCCGGTTTGAGCCGTTCTGGTCTGGTGTGAGCCGGTTTGAGCTGGTCTGTTCCTGCTTGAGCCTGTCTGTTCCTGTTTGAGTCCGTTTGAGCTGTCAAAACCGTTTGAGCCGGTCTAGTCCGGTTTGAGTCCGGTTTGAGCCAGTCAAAATCGATTGAGAGGGTCTGGCCTGGTTTGATCTGGTCAAAACCCGTATGAGTACGGTTTGAGCCGGTGAAAACCGGTTTGAGATGTTCTGGTCCGGTTTGAGCCAGTTTGAGCCGGTCTGGTCTGGCTTGAGCCGGTTTGAGCTGGTCTGTTACTGTTTGAGCCGGTCTGTTCCTGTTTGAGTCCAGTTTGAGCCATTCAAAACCGGTTTGAGCCGGGCTGGTCGGGTTTGAGTCCAGTTTGAGCCGTCAAACCGGTTTGAGCCGGTCTGGCCTGGATTGATCCGTTTGAGCCGTCAAACCGGTTTGAGCTGTCAAAACCGTTTGAGCTGGTCTGGTTCGGTTTGAGCCGGTCAAAACCGGTTTGAGTCCGGTTTGAGTCCGGGTTTGAGCCGGTCTGGTCCGGTTTGAGTCCGTTTGAGTCCGGTTTGAGCCAGTCAAAATCGATTGAGAGGGTCTGGCCTGGTTTGATCTGGTCAAAACCCGTATGAGTACGGTTTGAGCCGGTGAAAACCGGTTTGAGCCGGTCTGGTTTGAGCCGTTTGAGCCAGTTTGAGCCGGTCTGGTCTGGCTTGAGCCGGTTTGAGCCGGTCTGTTACTGTTTGAGCCGGTCTGTTCCTGTTTGAGTCCAGTTTGAGCCATTCAAAACCGGTGTGAGCCGGTCTAGTCCGGTTTGAGTCCGTTTCAGCCGGTCAAAACCGGTTTGAGCCTGTTTGTTCCGGTTTGAGTCCTTTTGAGCCAGTCAAAACAGGTTTGAGCCGGTCTGGTCCGGTTTGAGTCTGTTTGAGCCGGTCAAAACCGGTTTGAGCCGGTCTGGCCTGGTTTGAGTCCGGTTTGAGCAGGTCAAACCGTTTTGAGCTGGTCTGGTCCGGATAAATATGGTCAAAACCGGTTTGAGTCTGTTTGAGCCGGTCAAAACCGGTTTGAGCCGGTCTGGCCTGGTTTGAGTCCGGTTTGAGCCGTCAAAACCGGTTTGAGCAGGTCTGGCCTGGTTTGAGTCCGTTTCAGCCGGTCAAAACCGGTTTGAGATGTTCTGGTCCGGTTTGAGCCGGTTTGAGCCATTCTGGTCTGGTGTGAGCCGGTTTGAGCTGGTCTGTTCCTGTTTGAGCCGGTCTGTTCCTGTTTGAGTCCGGTTTGAGCCGTCAAAACCGGTTTGAGCTGGTCTGGTCCGGTTTGAGTCCAGTTTGAGCCAGTCAAAACCGGTTTGAGCCGGTCTGGCCTGGTTTGATCTGGTCAAAACCCGTATGAGTACGGTTTGAGCCGGTGAAAACCGGTTTGAGATGTTCTGGTCCGGTTTGAGCCGGTTTGAGCCGGTCTGGTCTGGTGTGAGCCGGTTTGAGCTGGTCTGTTCCTGTTTGAGCCGGTCTGTTCCTGTTTGAGTCCGGTTTGAGCCGTTCAAAACCGGTTTGAGCCGGTCTAGTCCGGTTTGAGTCCGGTTTGAGCCAGTCAAAATCGGTTTGAGCCGGTCTGGCCTGCTTTGATCTGGTCAAAACCCGTATGAGTACGGTTTGAGCCGTGAAACCGGTTTGAGATGTTCTGGTCAGGTTTGAGGCAGTTTGAGCCGGTCTGGTCTGGCTTGAGCCGGTTTGAGCCGGTCTGTTACTGTTTGAGCCGGTCTGTTCCTGTTTGAGTCCAGTTTGAGCCATTCAAAACCGGTGTGAGCCGGTCTAGTCCGGTTTGAGTCCGGTTTCAGCCGGTCAAAACCGGTTTGAGCCTGTTTGTTCCGGTTTGAGTCCTTTTTGAGCCAGTCAAAACAGGTTTGAGCCGGTCTGGTCCGGTTTGAGTCCGGTTTGAGCCGGTCAAAACCGGTTTGAGCCTGTCTGGCCTGGTTTGAGTCCGGTTTGAGCAGGTCAAAACCGTTTGAGTCTGTTTGAGCCGGTCTGGCCTGGTTTGATCTGGTCAAAACCGTTTGAGTCTGTTTGAGCCGGTCAAAACCGGTTTGAGCCGGTCTGGTCGGGTTTGAGTCCAGTTTGAGCCGGTCAAAACCGGTTTGAGCAGGTCTGGCCTGGTTTGATCTGGTCAAAACCCGTATGAGACCGGTTTCAGCCGGTGAAAACCGGTTTGAGATGTTCTGGTCCGTTTGAGCCGGTTTGAGCCATTCTGGTCTGGTGTGAGCCGGTTTGAGCTGGTCTGTTCCTGTTTGAGCCGTCTGTTCCTGTTTGAGTCCGGTTTGAGCCGTCAAAACCGGTTTGAGCCGGTCTAGTCCGGTTTGAGTCCGGTTTGAGCCAGTCAAAATCGATTGAGACGGTCTGGCCTGCTTTGATCTGGTCAAAACCGGTTTGAGTCTGGTTTGAGCCGGTGAAAGCCGGTTTGAGATGTTCTGGTCAGGTTTGAGGCAGTTTGAGCCGGTCTGGTCTGGCTTGAGCCGGTTTGAGCCGGTCTGTTCCTGTTTGAGCCTGTCTGTTCCTGTTTGAGTCCAGTTTGAGCCGGTCAAAACCGTTTGAGTCCGGTTTGAGTCCGGTTTCAGCCGGTCAAAACCGGTTTGAGCCTGTTTGTTCCGGTTTGAGTCCTTTTTGAGCCAGTCAAAACAGGTTTGAGCCGGTCTGGTCCGGTTTGAGTCCGGTTTGAGCCGGTCAAAACCGGTTTGAGCCGGTCTGGCCTGGTTTGAGTCCGGTTTGAGCTGGTCAAAACCGGTTTGAGCCGTCTGGTCTGGTTTGAGCCGGTCAAAATTGGTTTGAGCCGGTCAAAACCGTTTGAGTCCGGTTTGAGTCGGTTTGAGCGGTCAAAACCGGTTTGAGCCGGTCTGGTCGGGTTTGAGTCCAGTTTGATCCGGTCAAAATTCGTTTGAGCCGGTGTGGCCAGGTTTGATTTGGTCAAAACCCGTTTGAGTCCGGTTTGAGCTGGTCAAAACCGGTTTGAGCCGCTCTGGCCTGGATTGATCCGGTTTGAGCCGTTCCAGTCATGTTTTAGTCCGGTTTGAGCCAGTCAAAACCGGTTTGAGCCTGTCTGGCATGGTTTGAGTCTGGTTTGAGCAGGTCAAAACCGTTTTGAGCTGATCTGGTCCGGATAAATATGGTCAAAACCGGTTTGAGCCGTTTGAGCCGGTCAAAACCGGTTTGAGCCGGTCTGGTCGGGTTTGAGTCCAGTTTGAGCCAGTCAAAATTGGTTTGAGCCGGTCTGGCCTGGTTTGATTTGGTCAAAACCCGTTTGAGTCCGGTTTGAGCTGGTCAAAACCGGTTTGAGCCGGTCTGGCCTGGATTGATCCGGTTTGAGCCGGTCCAGTCATGTTTTAGTCCGGTTTGAGCCAGTCAAAACCGGTTTCAGCCGGTCTGGTTCGGTTTGAGCCGGTCTGGTCCGGTTTGAGCCTGTCAAAACCGATTGAAACCGGTCTGGGCCGGTTTGAGTCCGGTTTGAGCCTGTCAAAACCGGTTTGAGCCGGTCTGGCCTGGTTTGATCTGGTCAAAACCCGTATGAGACCGGTTTGAGCCGTGAAACCGGTTTGAGATGTTCTGGTCCGGTTTGAGCCGGTTTGAGCCGTTCTGGTCTGGTGTGAGCCGGTTTGAGCTGGTCTGTTCCTGCTTGAGCCTGTCTGTTCCTGTTTGAGTCCGGTTTGAGCCGGTCAAACCGTTTGAGCCGGTCTGTTCCTGTTTGAGTCCGGTTTGAGCCAGTCAAAATCGATTGGAGAGGGTCTGGCCTGGTTTGATCTGGTCAAAACCCGTATGAGTACGGTTTGAGCCGGTGAAAGCCGGTTTGAGATGTTCTGGTCCGGTTTGAGGCAGTTTGAGCCGGTCTGGTCTGGCTTGAGCCGGTTTGAGCCGGTCTGTTACTGTTTGAGCCGGTCTGTTCCTGTTTGAGTCCAGTTTGAGCCATTCAAAACCGGTTTGAGCCGGTCTGGTCTGGTTTGAGTCCGGTTTCAGCCGGTCAAAACCGGTTTGAGCCTGTTTGTTCCGGTTTGAGTCCTTTTTGAGCCAGTCAAAACAGGTTTGAGCCGGTCTGGTCCGGTTTGAGTCCGGTTTGAGCCAGTCAAAACAGGTTTGAGCCGGTCTGGCCTGGTTTGAGTCCGGTTTGAGCAGGTCAAACCGTTTGAGCTGGTCTGGTCCGGATAAATATGGTCAAAACCGGTTTGAGTCTGTTTGAGCCGGTCAAAACCGGTTTGAGCCGGTCTGGTCGGGTTTGAGTCCAGTTTGAGCCGGTCAAAATTGGTTTGAGCCGGTCTGGCCTGGTTTGATTTGGTCAAAACCGTTTGAGTCCGGTTTGAGCTGGTCAAAACCGGTTTGAGTCCGTTTGAGCCGGTCTGGCCTGGATTGATCCGGTTTGAGCCGGTCCAGTCATGTTTTAGTCCGGTTTGAGCCAGTCAAAACCGGTTTGAGCCGGTCTGGCCTGGTTTGAGTCCGGTTTGAGCAGGTCAAACCGTTTGAGCTGGTCTGGTCCGGATAAATATGGTCAAAACCGGTTTGAGTCCGTTTGAGCCGGTCAAAACCGGTTTGAGCCGGTCTGGTCGGGTTTGAGTCCAGTTTGAGCCAGTCAAAATTGGTTTGAGCCGGTCTGGCCTGGTTTGATTTGGTCAAAACCGTTTGAGTCCGGTTTGAGCTGGTCAAAACCGGTTTGAGCCGGTCTGGCCTGGATTGATCCGGTTTGAGCCGGTCCAGTCATGTTTTAGTCCGGTTTGAGCCAGTCAAAACCGGTTTGAGCCGTTTGAGCCGGTCTGGTTCGGTTTGAGCCGGTCTGGTCCGGTTTGAGCCTGTCAAAACCGATTGAAACCGGTCTGGGCCGGTTTGAGTCCGGTTTCAGCCAGTCAAAACCGGTTTGAGCCGGTCTGGCCTGGTTTGATCTGGTCAAAACCCGTATGAGACCGGTTTGAGCCGGTGAAAACCGGTTTGAGATGTTCTGGTCCGTTTGAGCCGGTTTGAGCCGTTCTGGTCTGGTGTGAGCCGGTTTGAGCTGGTCTGTTCCTGCTTGAGCCTGTCTGTTCCTGTTTGAGTCCGGTTTGAGCCGTTCAAAACCGGTTTGAGCCGGTCTGTTCCTGTTTGAGTCCAGTTTGAGCCAGTCAAAATCGATTGAGAGGGTCTGGCCTGGTTTGATCTGGTCAAAACCCGTATGAGTCCGGTTTGAGCTGGTGAAAACCGGTTTGAGATGTTCTGGTCGGTTTGAGCCAGTTTGAGCCGGTCTGGTCTGGCTTGAGCCGGTTTGAGCCGGTCTGTTACTGTTTGAGCCGGTCTGTTCCTGTTTGAGTCCAGTTTGAGCCATTCAAAACCGGTTTGAGCCGGTCTGGTCTGGTTTGAGTCCGGTTTGAGCCGGTCAAAACCGGTTTGAGCCTGTTTGTTCCGGTTTGAGTCCTTTTGAGCCAGTCAAAACAGGTTTGAGCCGGTTTGAGCCGGTCTGGTCTGTTTGAGTCCGGTTTGAGCAGGTCAAACCGTTTGAGCCGGTCTGGCCTGGTTTGAGTCCGGTTTGAGCAGGTCAAACCGTTTGAGCTGGTCTGGTCCGGATAAATATGGTCAAAACCGGTTTGAGTCTGTTTGAGCGGTCAAAACCGGTTTGAGCCGGTCTGGTCGGGTTTGAGTCCAGTTTGAGCCAGTCAAAATTGGTTTGAGCCGGTCTGGCCTGGTTTGATTTGGTCAAAACCGTTTGAGTCCGGTTTGAGCTGGTCAAAACCGGTTTGAGCCGGTCTGGCCTGGATTGATCCGGTTTGAGCCGGTCCGGTCATGTTTTAGTCCGGTTTGAGCAGTCAAAACCGGTTTGAGCCGGTCTGGTCCGTTTGAGCCGGTCTGGTCTGTTTGAGTCCGGTTTGAGCCTGTCAAAACCGATTGAAACCGGTCTGGGCCGGTTTGAGTCCGGTTTGAGCGGTCAAAACCGGTTTGAGCCGGTCTGGCCTGGTTTGATCTGGTCAAAACCCGTATGAGACGGTTTGAGCGGTGAAAACCGGTTTGAGATGTTCTGGTCCGGTTTGAGCCGGTGAAAGCCGGTTTGAGCTGGTCTGGTCCGGTTTGAGCCGTTTGAGCTGGTCTGTTCCTGTTTGAGCCGGTCTGTTCCTGTTTGAGTCCGGTTTGAGCCGTTCAAAACCGGTTTGAGCCGGTCTAGTCCGGTTTCAGTCCTGTTTGAGACAGTCAAAATCTATTGCAGAGGGTCTGGCCTGGTTTGATCTGGTCAAAACCCGTATGAGTACGGTTTGAGCCGGTGAAAACCGGTTTGAGATGTTCTGGTCAGGTTTGAGCCAGTTTGAGCCGGTCTGGTCTGGCTTGAGCCAGTTTGAGCCGGTCTGTTACTGTTTGAGCCTGTCTGTTCCTGTTTGAGTCCAGTTTGAGCCATTCAAAACCGGTGTGAGCCGGTCTAGTCCGGTTTGAGTCCGGTTTCAGCCGGTCAAAACCGGTTTGAGCCGGTCTGGCCTGGTTTGATCTGGTCAAAACCCGTATGAGTCGGTTTGAGCCGGTCTGGTCCGGTTTGAGTCCGTTTGAGTCCGTTTGAGTCCGGTTTGAGCCGGTCTGGTCTGGTTTGAGTCCGGTTTGAGCAGGTCAAACCGTTTGAGCTGGTCTGGTCCGGATAAATATGGTCAAAACCGGTTTGAGTCTGTTTGAGCCGGTCAAAACCGGTTTGAGCCGGTTTGAGTCCGGTTTGAGTCCAGTTTGAGCCAGTCAAAACCGTTTGAGCCGGTCTGGCCTGGTTTGATCTGGTCAAAACCCGTATGAGACCGGTTTGAGCCGGTGAAAACCGGTTTGAGCGGTTTGAGCCGGTCTGGTCTGTTTGAGTCCGGTTTGAGTCTGTTTGAGCTGTCAAAACCGGTTTGAGCCGGTCTGGTCGGTTTGAGTCCAGTTTGAGCCAGTCAAAACCGGTTTGAGAGGTCTGGCCTGGTTTGATCTGGTCAAAACCCGTATGAGACCGGTTTGAGCCGGTGAAAACCGGTTTGAGATGTTCTGGTCCGGTTTGAGCGGTTTGAGCCGTTTGAGCCGGTCTGGTCGGTTTGAGCCGTTTGAGCTGGTCTGTTCCTGTTTGAGCCGGTCTGTTCCTGTTTGAGTCCAGTTTGAGCTATTCAAAACCGGTTTGAGCCGGTCTAGTCCGGTTTGAGTCCGGTTTGAGCCAGTCAAAACCGGTTTGAGCGGTCTGGCCTGGTTTGATCTGGTCAAAACCCGTATGAGTCCGGTTTGAGCCTGTCAAAACCGGTTTGAGATGTTCTGGTCCGGTTTGAGGCAGTTTGAGCCGGTCTGGTCTGGTTGAGCCGGTTTGAGCCGGTCTGTTACTGTTTGAGCCGGTCTGTTCCTGTTTGAGTCCAGTTTGAGCCATTCAAAACCGGTGTGAGCCGGTCTAGTCGGTTTGAGTCGGTTTCAGCCGGTCAAAACCGGTTTGAGCCTGTTTGTTCGGTTTGAGCCGTGAAACCGGTTTGAGTCCTTTTGAGCCAGTCAAAACAGGTTTGAGCCGGTCTGGTCCGGTTTGAGTCCGGTTTGAGCCGGTCAAAACCGGTTTGAGCCGGTCTGGCCTGGTTTGAGTCCGGTTTGAGCAGGTCAAACCGTTTGAGCTGGTCTGGTCCGGATAAATACGGTCAAAACCGGTTTGAGTCTGTTTGAGCCGGTCAATACCGGTTTGAGCCGGTCTGGTCGGGTTTGAGTCCAGTTTGAGCCGGTCAAAATTGGTTTGAGCCGGTCTGGCCTGGTTTGATTTGGTCAAAACCCGTTTGAGTCCGGTTTGAGCTGGTCAAAACCGGTTTGAGCCGGTCTGGCCTGGATTGATCCGGTGTGAGCCGGTCCAGTCATATTTTAGTGCGGTTTGAGCCAGTCAAAGCCGGTTTCAGCCGTTCTGGTTGGGTTTGAGCCGGTCTGGTCCGGTTTGAGCCTGTCAAAACCGATTGAAACCGGTCTGGGCCGGTTTGAGTCCGGTTTCAGGCGGTCAAAACCGGTTTGAGCCGGTCTGGCCTGGTTTGATCTGGTCAAAACCCGTATGAGACCGGTTTGAGCCGGTGAAAACCGGTTTGAGATGTTCTGGTCCGGTTTGAGCCAGTTTGAGCCGTTCTGGTCTGGTGTGAGTCGGTTTGAGCTGGTCTGTTCCTGTTTGAGCTGTCTGTTCCTGTTTGAGTCCGGTTTGAGCCGTTCAAAACCGGTTTGAGCCGGTCTAGTCCAATTTGAGTCCGGTTTGAGCCAGTCAAAATCGATTGGAGACGGTCTGGCCTGCTTTGATCTGGTCAAAACCCGTATGAGTACGGTTTGATGCGGTGAAAGCCGGTTTGAGATGTTCTGGTCAGGTTTGAGGCAGTTTGAGCCGGTCTGGTCTGGCTTGAGCCGGTTTGAGCCGGTCTGTTACTGTTTGAACCGGTCTGTTCCTGTTTGAGTCCAGTTTGAGCCATTCAAAACCGGTGTGAGCCGGTCTAGTCCGGTTTGAGTCAGGTTTCAGCCGGTCAAATCCGGTTTGAGCCTGTTTGTTCCGGTTTGAGTCCTTTTTGAGCCAGTCAAAACAGGTTTGAGCCGGTCTGGCCTGGTTTGAGTCCGGTTGAGCTGGTCAAAACCGGTTTGAGATGTTCTGGTCCGTTTGAGCCAGTCAAAACAGGTTTGAGCCGGTCAAAACCAGTTTGAGTCTGTCTGAGCCGGTCAAAACCGGTTTGAGCCGGTCTGGTCGGGTTTGAGTCCAGTTTGAGCCAGTCAAAATTGGTTTGAGCCGGTCTGGCCTGGTTTGATTTGGTCAAAACCGTTTGAGTCCGGTTTGAGCTGGTCAAAACCGGTTTGAGCCGGTCTGGCCTGGATTGATCCGGTTTGAGCCGGTCCGGTCATGTTTTAGTCCGGTTTGAGCCAGTCAAAACCGGTTTGAGCCGGTCTGGCCTGGTTTGAGTCCGGTTTGAGCAGGTCAAAACCGTTTTGAGCTGGTCTGGTCCGGATAAATATGGTCAAAACCGGTTTGAGTCTGTTTGAGCCGGTCAAAACCGGTTTGAGTCGGTCTGGTCGGGTTTGAGTCCAGTTTGAACCAGTCAAAATTGGTTTGAGCCGGTCTGGCCTGGTTTGATTTGGTCAAAACACGTTTGAGTCCGGTTTGAGCTGGTCAAAACCGGTTTGAGCCGGTCTGGCCTGGATTGATCCGGTTTGAGCCGGTCTGGTCATGTTTTAGTCCGGTTTGAGCCAGTCAAAACCGATTTGAGTCGGTCTGGCCTGGTTTGAGTCCGGTTTGAGCAGTTCAAAACCGTTTTGAGCTGGTCTGGTCCGGATAAATATGGTCAAAACCGGTTTGAGTCTGTTTGAGCTGGTCAAAACCGGTTTGAGTCGGTCTGGTCGGGTTTGAGTCCAGTTTGAAGCAGTCAAAATTGGTTTGAGCCGGTCTGGCCTGGTTTGATTTGGTCAAAACACGTTTGAGTCCAGTTTGAGCTGGTCAAAACCGGTTTGAGACGGTCTGGCCTGGATTGATCCGGTTTGAGCCGGTCCGGTCATGTTTTAGTCCGGTTTGAGCCAGTCAAAACCGGTTTCCGCCGGTCTGGTTCGATTTGAGCCGGTCTGGTCCGGTTTGAGCCTGTCAAAACCGATTGAAACCGGTCTGGGCCGGTTTCAGTCCGGTTTGAGCCCGTCAAAACCGGTTTGAGCCGGTCTGGCCTGGTTTGATCTGGTCAAAACCCGTATGAGACCGGTTTGAGCCGGTGAAAACCGGTTTGAGATGTTCTGGTCCGGTTTGAGCCGGTTTGAGCCGTTCTCTTCTGGTGTGAGCCGGTTTGAGCTGGTCTGTTCCTGCTTGAGCCTGTCTGTTGCTGTTTGAGTCCGGTTTGAGCCGTTCAAAACCGGTTTGAGCCGGTCTAGTCCTGTTTGAGTCCGGTTTGAGCCAGTCAAAATCGATTGGAGAGGGTCTGGCCTGGTTTGATCTGGTCAAAACCTGTATGAGTACGGTTTGAGCCGGTGAAAACCGGTTTGAGATGTTCTGGTCCGGTTTGAGCCAGTTTGAGCCGGTCTGGTCTGGCTTGAGCCGGTTTGAGCCGGTCTGTTACTGTTTGAGCCGGTCTGGTCCGGTTTGAGCCAGTCTGGCCGGGTTTGAGTCCGGTTTCAGCCGGTCAAAACCGGTTTGAGCCTGTTTGTTCCGGTTTGAGTCCTTTTTGAGCCAGTCAAAACAGGTTTGAGCCGGTCTGGTCCGGTTTGAGTCCGGTTTGAGCCGGTCAAAACCAGTTTGAGCCAGTCTGGCCTGGTTTGAGTCCGGTTTGAGCAGGTCAAAACCGTTTTGAGCTGGTCTGGTCCGGATAAATATGGTCAAAACCGGTTTGAGTCTGTTTGAGCCGGTCAAAACCGGTTTGAGCCGGTCTGGTCGGGTTTGAGTCCGGTTTGAGCCGGTCAAAACCGGTTTGAGCCGGTCTGGCCTGGTTTGATCTGGTCAAAACCCGTATGAGACCGGTTTGAGCCGGTGAAAACCGGTTTGAGATGTCCTGGTCCAGTTTGACCAGGTTTGAGCCATTCTGGTCTGGTGTGAGCCGGTTTGAGGTGGTCTGTTCCTGTTTGAGCCGGTCTGTTCCTGTTTGAGTCCGGTTTGAGCCATTCAAAACCGGTTTGAGCCGGTCCGGTCCAGTTTGTGTCCGGTTTGAGCCAGTCAAAATCGATTGGAGACGGTTTGGCCTGGAATGATCTGTTCAAAACCCGTATGAGTACGGTTTGAGCCGCAAAAAACCGGTTTGAGATGTTCTGGTCCGGATTGAGCCAGTTTGAGCCGGTCCGGTCTGACTTGAGCCGGTTTGAGCCGGTCTGTTACTGTTTGAGCCGGTCTGTTCCTGTTTGAGTCCGGTTTGAGCCGTTCAAAACCGGTTTGAGCCGGTCTGGTCCTGTTGGAGTCCGGTTTGAGCCAGTAAAAATCGATTGGAGACGGTCTGGCCTGGTTTGATCTGGTCAAAACCCGTATGAGTATGGTTTGAGCCGGTGAAAAGCGGTTTGAGATGTTCTGGCCTGCTTTGAGCCAGTTTGAGACGGTCTGGTCTGGCTTGAGCCGGTTTGAGCCGGTCTGTTACTGTTTGAGCCGGTCTTTTCCTGTTTGAGTCCAGTTTGAGCCATTCAAATCGGGTGTGAGCCGGTCTAGTCCGGTTTGAGTCCGGTTTCAGCCGGTCAAAACCGGTTTGAGCCTGTTTGTTCCAGTTTGAGTCATTTTTGAGCCAGTCAAAACAGGTTTGAGCCGGTCTGGTCCGCTTTGAGTCCGGTTTGAGCCAGTCAAAACCGTTTTGAGCCGGTCTGGCCTGGTTTGAGTCCGGTTTGAGCAGGTCAAAACCATTTTGAGCTGGTCTGGTCCGGATAAATACGGTCAAAACCGGTTTGAGTCTGTTTGAGCCGGTCAAAACCGGTTTTAGCCGGTCTGGTGGGGTTTGAGTCCAGTTTGAGCCGGTCAAAATTGGTTTGAGCTGGTCTGGCCTTGTTTGATTTGGTGAAAACCCGTTTGAGTCCGGTTTGAGCTGGTCAAAACCGGTTTGATCCGGTCTGGCCTGGATTGATCCGGTTTGAGCTGGTCCGGTCATGTTTTAGTCCGGTTTCAGCCAGTCAAAACCGGTTTCAGCCGGTCTGGTTCGGTTTGAGCCGGTCTGGTCCGGTTTGAGCCTGTCAAAACCGATTGAAATCGGTCTGGGCCGGTTTGAGTCCGGTTTCAGCCGGTCAAAACCGGTTTGAGCCGGTATGGCCTGGTTTGATCTGGTCAAAAACCGTATGAGACCGGTTTGAGCCGGTGAAAACCGGTTTGAGATGTTCTGGTCCGGTTTGAGCCGGTTTGAGCCGTACTGGTCTGGTGTGAGCCGGTTTGAGCTGGTCTGTTCCTGTTTGAGCCGGTCTGTTCCTGTTTGAGTCCGGTTTGATCCGTTCAAAACCGGTTTGAGCCGGTCTGGTCCAGTTTGCGTCCGTTTTGAGCCAGTCAAAATCGATTGGAGACGGTCTGGCCTGCTTTGATCTGGTCAAAACCCGTATGAGTACGGTTTGAGACGGTGAAAACCGGTTTGAGATGTTCTGGTCCGGTTTGAGCCAGTTTGAGCCGGTCTGGTCTGGCTTGAGCCGGTTTGAGCCGGTCTGTTACTGTTTGAGCTGGTCTGTTCCTGTTTGAGTCCAGTTTGAGCCATTCAAAACCGGTGTGAGCCGGTCTAGTCCGGTTTGAGTCCGGTTTCAGCCGGTCAAAACCGGTTTGAGCCTGTTTGTTCCGGTTTGAGTCCTTTTTGAGCCAGTCAAAACAGGTTTGAGCCGGTCTGGTCCGGTTTGAGTCCGGTTTGAGCCAGTCAAAATCGATTGGAGACGGTCTGGCCTGGTTTGATCTGGTCAACACCCGTATGAGTACGGTTTGAGCCGGTGAAAACAGGTTTGAGATGTTCTGGTCAGGTTTTAGCCAGTTTCAGACGATCTGGTCTGGCTTGAGCCGGTTTGAGCCAGTCTGTTACTGTTTGAGCCGGTCTGTTCCTGTTTGAGTCCAGTTTGAGCCATTCAAAACCGGTGTGAGCCGGTCTAGTCCGGTTTGAGTCCGGTTTCAGCCGGTCAAAACCGGTTCGAGTCTGTTTGAGCTGGTGAAAACCGGTTTGAGTCGGTCTGGTGGGGTTTGAGTCCAGTTTTAGCCAGTCAAAATTGGTTTGAGCTGGTCTGGCCTTGTTTGATTTGGTGAAAACCCGTTTGAGTCCGGTTTGAGCTGGTCAAAACTGGTTTGAGCCGGTCTGGCCTGGTTTGAGTCCGGTTTGAGCAGGTCAAAACCGTTTTGAGCTGGTCTGGTCCGGATAAATACGGTCAACACCGGTTTGATTCTGTTTGATCCGGTCAAAACCGGTTTGAGCCGGTCTGGCCTGGTTTGAGTCTGGTTTGAGCAGGTCAAAACCGTTTTGAGCTGATCTGGTCCCGAAAAATACGGTCAAAACTGGTTTGAGTCTGTTTGAGCCGGTCAAAACCGGTTTGAGCTTGTCTGGTCGGGTTTGAACCGGTTTGAGCCGGTCTGGTCTGGTTTGAGCCGGTGAAAACAGGTTTCAGCTTGTCTGGTCCGGTTTTAGTCCGGTTTGAGCCGGTTAAAACCGGTTTCAGCTGGTCTGGTTCGTTTTGAGCAGGTCTGGTCCGGTTTGAGCCTGTCAAAACCGGTTAGAACCGGTCTGGGCCGGTTTGAGTCCGGTTTGAGCCGGTCCAAACCGGTTTGAGCCGGTCTGGCCTGGTTTGATCCCGTCAAAACCCGTATGAGTCCGGATTGAGCCGGTTAAAACCGGTTTGAGATGTTCTGGTCCGGTTTGAGCCGGTTTGCGCCGGTCTGGTGTGGCTTGAGCCGGTTTTAGCCGGTCTCTTCCTGTTTGAGTCCGGTTTGAGCCAGTTCAAACCGGTTTTAGCCGTTCTGGTACGGTTTGAGTCCGGTTTGAGCCGTTCAAAACCTGGTAGACCCAGTCTGGTGTGTAATGAGACGGTTAAAACTGGTTTGAGCCAGTCTAAGAGCCGTTCTGGTGCTGTTTGATCCAGTTGGAGCCGGTCAAAACATGTTTGAGTTCGTTTTCAGGCGGTCTGGTCCGTTCCGGTTTGAGCCGGTCAAAACCACTTTGAGCCGGTCTGGTCCGGTCTGAGTCGGGTTGGAGCCAGTCAAAACAGGTTTGAGCCGGTCTGGTATGGTTTGAGTCCGGTTTGAGCCGGTCAAAATCGGTTTGAGCCGGTCTGGCCTGGTTTGATCTGGTCAAAACCCGTTTGAGTCCGGTTTGAGCCGGTCTAAACCGGTTTGAGTTGGTCCGGATCAGTTTGAGCCGTTCAAAACATGTTTGAGCTGGTCTGGTCAGGTTTGAGCTGGTTTGAGACGGTCTGGTCTGGTTAGAGATGGTCTGGTCGGGTTTCAGCCAGTCAAAACCGGTTTGAGCCGGTCTAGTCCGGTTTGAGTCCGGTTTGAGCCAGTCAAAATCGATTGGAGAGGGTCTGGCCTGGTTTGATCTGGTCAAAACCTGTATGAGTACGGTTTGAGCCAGTGAAAACCGGTTTGAAATGTTCTGGTCCGGTTTGAGCCAGTTTGAGCCGGTCTGGTCTGGCTTGAGCCGGTTTGAGCCGGTCTGTTACTGTTTGAGCCTGTCTGTTCCTGTTTGAGTCCAGTTTGAGCCATTCAAAACCGGTGTGAGCCGGTCTAGTCCGGTTTGAGTCCGGTTTCAGCCGGTCAAAACCGGTTTGAGCCTGTTTGTTCCGGTTTGAGTCATTTTTGAGCCAGTCGAAACAGGTTTGAGCCGGTCTGGTCCGGTTTGAGTCCGTTTTGAGCCGGTCAAAACCGGTTTGAGCCGGTCTGGCCTGGTTTGAGTCCGGTTTGAGCAGGTCAAAACAGTTTTGAGCAGGTCTGGTCCGGATAAATATGGTCAAAACCGGTTTGAGTCTGTTTGAGCCGGTCAAAACCGGTTTGAGCCGGTCTGGTCGGGTTTGAGTCCAGTTTGAGCCGGTCAAAACCGTTTTGAGCAGGTCTGGCCTGGTTTGATCTGGTCAAAACCCGTATGAGACCGCTTTGAGCTGGTCAAAACCGGTTTGAGCCGGTCTGGCCTGGATTGATCCGGTTTGAGCCGGTCCGGTCATGTTTTAGTCCGGTTTGAGCAAGTCAAAACCGGTTTCAGCCGGTCTGGTTCGGTTTGAGCCGGTCTGGGCCAGTATGAGCCTGTCAAAACCGATTGAAACCGGTCTGGTCCAGTTTGAGTCCGGTTTGAGCCAGTCAAAATCGACTGGAGACGGTCTGGCCTGGTTTGATCTGGTCAAAACCCGTATGAGTATGGTTTGAGCCGGTGAAAACCGGTTTGAGGTGTTCTGGTCAGGTTTGAGCCAGTTTGAGCCGGTCTGGTCTGGCTTGAGCCGTGTGAGCCGGTCTGTTACTGTTTGAGCCGGTCTGTTCCTGTTTGAGTCCAGTTTGAGCCATTCAAAACCGGTGTGAGCCGGTCTAGTCCGGTTTGAGTCCGGTTTCAGCCGGTCAAAACCGGTTTGAGCCTGTTTGTTCCGGTTTGAGTCCTTTTTGAGCCAGTCAAAACAGGTTTGAGCCGGTCTGGTCCTGTTTGAGTCCGGTTTGAGCAGGTCAAAACCGGTTTGAGCCGGTCTGGCCTGGTTTGAGTCTGGTTTGAGCATGTCAAAACCGTTTTGAGCTGATCTGGTCCGGATAAATACGGTCAAAACCAGTTTGAGTCTGTTTGAGCCGGTCAAAACCGGTTTGAGCCAGTCTGGTCGGGTTTGAGTCCAGTTTGAGCCGGTCAAAACCGGTTTGAGCAGGTCTGGCCTGGTTTGAGTCCGGTTTGAGCAGGTCAAAACCGTTTTGAGCTGATCTGGTCCGGAAAAATACGGTCAAAACCAGTTTGATTCTGTTTGAGCCGGTCAAAACCGGTTTGAGCCGGGCTGGTCGGGTTTGAGTCCAGTTTGAGCCGGTCAAAATTGGTTTGAGCCGGTCTGGCCTGGTTTGATTTGGTCAAAACCCGTTTGAGTCCGGTTTGAGCTGGTCAAAACCTGTTTGAGCCGGTCTGGCCTGGATTGATCCGGTTTGAGCCGGTCCAGTCATATTTTAGTCCGGTTTGAGCCAGTCAAAACCGGTTTCAGCTGGTCTGGTTCGGTTTGAGCCGGTCTGGACCGGTTTGAGCCTGTGAAAACCGATTGAAACCGGTCTGGGCCGGTTTGAGTCCGGTTTCAGCCAGTCAAAACCGGTTTGAGCCTGTCTGGCCTGGTTTGATCTGGTCAAAACCCGTATGAGACCGGTTTGAGCTGGTGAAAACCGGTTTGAGATGTTCTGGTCCGGTTTGAGCCCGTTTGAGCCGTTCTGGTCTGGTGTGAGTCGGTTTGAGCTGGTCTGTTCCTGTTTGAGCTGTCTGTTCCTGTTTGAGTCCGGTTTGAGCCGTTCAAAACCGGTTTGAGCCGGTCTAGTCCGGTTTGAGTCCGGTTTGAGCCAGTCAAAATCGATTGGAGAGGGTCTGGCCTGGTTTGATCTGGTCAAAACCCGTATGAGACCGGTTTGAGCCGGTGAAAACCGGTTTGAGATGTTCTGGTCAGGTTTGAGGCAGTTTTAGCCGGTCTGGTCTGGCTTGAGCCGGTTTGAGCCGGTCTGTTACTGTTTGAGCCGGTCTGTTCCTGTTTGAGTCCAGTTTGAGAAATTCAAAACCGGTTTGAGCCGGGCTGTTCGGGTTTGAGTGCAGTTTGAGCCGGTCAAAATCGGTTTGAGCCAGTCTTGCCTGGTTTGATTTGGTCAAAACCCGTTTGAGTCCGGTTTGAGCTGGTCAAAACCGGTTTGAGCCGGTCTGGCCTGGGTTGATCCGGTTTGAGCCGGTCCAGTCATGTTTTAGACCGGTTTGAGCCAGTCAAAACCGATTGAAACCGGTCTGGGCCGGTTTGAGTCCGGTTTCAGCCAGTCAAAACCGGTTTGAGCCGGTCTGACCTGGTTTGATCAGCTCAAAACCCGTATGAGACCGGTTTGAGCCGGTGAAAACCAGTTTGAGATGTTCTGGTCCGGTTTGAGCCGGTTTGAGCCGTTCTGGTCTGGTGTGAGCCGGTTTGAGCTGGTCTGTTCCTGCTTGAGCCTGTCTGTTCATGTTTGAGTCCGGTTTGAGCCGTTCAAAACCGGTTTGAGCCGGTCTAGTCCGGTTTGAGTCCGGTTTGAGCCAGTCAAAATCGATTGGAGAGGATCTGGCCTGGTTTGATCTGGTCAAAACCCGTATGAGACCGGTTTGAGCCGGTGAAAACCGATTTGAGATTTTCTGGTCCGGTTTGAGCCAGTTTGAGACGGTCTGGTCTGGCTTGAGCCGGTTTGAGCCGGTCTGTTACTGTTTGAGCCGGTCTGTTCCTGTTTGAGTCCAGTTTGAGCCATTCAAAACCGGTGTGAGCCGGTCTAGTCCGGTTTGAGTCCGGTTTCAGCTGGTCAAAACCGGTTTGAGCATGTTTGTTCCGGTTTGAGTCCTTTTTGAGCCAGTCGAAACAGGTTTGAGCCGGTCTGGTCCGGTTTGAGTCCGGTTTGAGCCGGTCAAAACCGGTTTGAGCCGGTCTGGCCTGGTTTGAGTCCGGTTTGAGCAGGTCAAAACCGTTTTGAGCTGGTCTGGTCCGCATAAATATGGTCAAAACCGGTTTGAGTCTGTTGGAGCCGCTCAAAAGCGGTTTGAGCCGGTCTAGTCCAATTTGAGTCCGGTTTGAGCCAGTCAAAACCGGTTTGAGCCGGTCTGGCCTGGTTTGATCAGCTCAAAACCCGTATGAGACCGGTTTGAGCCGGTGAAAACCAGTTTGAGATGTTCTGGTCCGGTTTGAGCCGGTTTGAGCCGTTCTGGTCTGGTGTGAGCCGGTTTGAGCTGGTCTGTTCCTGCTTGAGCCTGTCTGTTCCTGTTTGAGTCCGGTTTGAGCCGTTCAAAACCGGTTTGAGCCGGGCTAGTCCGGTTTGAGTCCGGTTTGAGCCAGTCAAAATCGATTGGAGGGTCTGGCCTGGTTTGATCTGGTCAAAACCCGTATGAGTCCGGTTTGAGCCGGTGAAAACCGATTTGAGATGTTCTGGTCCGGTTTGAGCCAGTTTGAGCCGGTCTGGTCTGGCTTGAGCCGGTTTGAGCCGGTCTGTTACTGTTTGAGCCTGTCTGTTCCTGTTTGAGTCCAGTTTGAGCCATTCAAAACCGGTGTGTGCGAGTCTAGTCCGGTTTGAGTCCAGTTTCAGCTGGTCTAAACCGGTTTGAGCCTGTTTGTTCCGGTTTGAGTCCTTTTTGAGCCAGTCAAAACAGGTTTGAGCCGGTCTGGTCCGGTTTGAGTCCGGTTTGAGCCGGTCAAAACCGGTTTGAGCCGGTCTGGCCTGGTTTGAGTCTGGTTTGAGCAGGTCAAAACCGTTTTGAGCTGATCTGGTCTGGAAAAACAAGGTCAAAACCAGTTTGAGTCAGTTTGAGCCGGTCAAAACCGGTTTGAGCCGGGCTGGTCGGGTTTGAGTCCAGTTTGAGCTGGTCAAAATTGGTTTGAGCCGGTCTGGCCTGGTTTGATTTGGTCAAAACCCGTTTGAGTCCGGTTTGAGCTGGTCAAAACCGGTTTGAGCCGGTCTGGCCGGGGTTGATCCGGTTTGAGCCGGTCCAGTCATGTTTTAGTCCGGTTTGAGCCAGTCAAAACCGGTTTCAGCCGGTCTGGTTCGGTTTGAGCCAGTCTTGTCCGGTTTGAGCCTGTCAAAACCGATTGAAACCGGTCTGGGCCGGTTTGAGTCCGGTTTCAGCCAGTCAAAACCGGTTTGAGCCGGTCTGGCCTGGTTTGATCTGGTCAAAACCCGTATGAGACCGGTTTGAGCCGGTGAAAACCGGTTTGAGATGTTCTGGTCCGGTTTGAGCCGGTTTGAGCCGTTCTGGTCTGGTTTGAGTCCGGTTTGAGTCTGTTTGAGCCGGTCTGGTTCGGTTTGAGCCAGTTTGAGCCGTTCAAAACCGGTTTGAGCCGGTCTAGTCCTATTTGAGTCCGTTTGAGCCAGTCAAAATCGATTGGAGAGGGTCTGGCCTGCTTTGATCTGGTCAAAACCCGTATGAGTACGGTTTGAGCCGTGAAAACCGGTTTGAGATGTTCTGGTCAGGTTTGAGGCAGTTTGGCCGGTCTGGTCTGGCTTGAGCCGGTTTGAGCCGGTCTGTTACTGTTTGAGCCGGTCTGTTCCTGTTTGAGTCCAGTTTGAGCCATTCAAAACCGGTGTGAGCCGGTCTAGTCCGGTTTGAGTCCGGTTTCAGCCGGTCAAACCCGGTTTGAGCCTGTTTGTTCCGGATTGAGTCCTTTTTGAGCCAGTCAAAACAGGTTTGAGCCGTTCTGGTCCGGTTTGAGTCCAGTTTGAGCCGGTCAAAACCGGTTGAAACCGGTCTGGGCCGGTTTGAGTCCAGTTTCAGCCAGTCAAAACCGGTTTGAGCCGGTCTGGCCTGGTTTGATTTGGTCAAAATCCGTTTGAGTCCGGTTTGAGCTGGTCAAAATCGGTTTGAGCCCTTCTGGCCGGGGTTGATCCGGTTTGAGCCGGTTTGAGCCAGTCAAAACCGGTTGAAACCGGTCTGGGCGGTTTGAGTCCGGTTTCAGCCAGTCAAAACCGGTTTGAGCCGGTCTGGCCTGGTTTGATCTGGTCAAAACCCGTATGAGACCGGTTTGAGCGGTTTGAGCCGTGAAACCGGTTTGAGATGTTCTGGTCCGGTTTGAGCCGGTTTGAGCCGTTCTGGTCTGGTGTGAGCCGGTTTGAGCTGGTCTGTTCCTGTTTGAGCCGGTCTGTTCCTGTTTGAGTCCGTTTGAGCTGTCAAAACCGGTTTGAGCCGGTCTAGTCGGTTTGAGTCCGGTTTGAGCCAGTCAAAATCGATTGAGACGGTCTGGCCTGGTTTGATCTGGTCAAAACCGGTTTGAGCCGTGAAACCGGTTTGAGCGGTGAAAACCGGTTTGAGATGTTCTGGTCCGGTTTGAGCAGTTTGAGCCGGTCTGGTCTGGCTTGAGCCGGTTTGAGCCGGTCTGTTACTGTTTGAGCCGGTCTGTTCCTGTTTGAGTCGGTTTGAGTCCGGTTTCAGCCGGTCAAAACCGGTTTGAGCCTGTTTGTTCCGGTTTGAGTCCTTTTGAGCCAGTCAAAACAGGTTTGAGCCGGTCTGGTCCGCTTTGAGTCCGGTTTGAGCTGTCAAAACCGGTTTGAGCCGGTCTGGTCTGGTTTGAGTCCGGTTTGAGCAGGTCCAAACCGTTTTGAGCTGGTCTGTTCCTGTTTGAGCCGGTCAAAACCGGTTTGAGTCGGTTTGAGCCGTTCAAAACCGGTTTGAGCCGGTCTGGTCCGGTTTGAGTCCGGTTTGAGCGGTTTGAGCCGGTCTGGCCTGGTTTGATTTGGTCAAAACCCGTATGAGTCCGGTTTGAGCCGGTCAAAACCGGTTTGAGATGTTCTGGTCAGGTTTGAGGCAGTTTGAGCCGGTCTGGTCTGGTTTGAGTCCGGTTTGAGCCGGTCTGTTACTGTTTGAGCCGGTCTGTTCCTGTTTGAGTCCAGTTTGAGCCATTCAAAACCGGTTTGAGCCGGTCTGGTCGGTTTGAGTCCAGTTTGAGCCGGTCAAAATCGGTTTGAGCCGGTCTGGCCTGGTTTGATTTGGTCAAAACCAGTTTGAGTCCGGTTTGAGCCAGTCAAAATCGATTGGAGACGGTCTGGCCTGGATTGATCCGGTTTGAGCCGGTCCAGTCATGTTTTAGTCCGGTTTGAGTCCGGTTTGAGCCAGTCAAAACCGGTTTGAGCGGTTTGAGCCGGTCTGGTCCGGTTTGAGCTGGTCTGTTCCTGTTTGAGTCCGGTTTGAGCCTGTCAAAACCGGTTTGAGCCGTGAAAACCGGTTTGAGCCGGTCTGGTCCGGTTTGAGTCCGGTTTGAGCCAGTCAAAATCGATTGGAGACGGTCTGGCCTGGTTTGATCTGGTCAAAACCCGTATGAGACCGGTTTGAGCCGTGAAAACCGGTTTGAGATGTTCTGGTCCGGTTTGAGCCGGTTTGAGCGGTCTGGTCTGGTGTGAGCCGGTTTGAGCTGGTCTGTTCCTGTTTGAGCCGGTCTGGTCCGGTTTGAGCGGTTTGAGCCGTTCAAAACCGGTTTGAGCCGGTCTAGTCCGGTTTGAGTCCGTTTGAGCCAGTCAAAATCGATTGGAGACGGTCTGGCCTGCTTTGATCTGGTCAAAACCCGTATGAGTACGGTTTGAGCCGGTGAAAACCGGTTTGAGATGTTCTGGTCTGGTTTGAGCCAGTTTGAGCCGGTCTGGTCTGGTTTGAGTCCGTTTGAGCCGGTCTGTTACTGTTTGAGCCGGTCTGTTCCTGTTTGAGTCCAGTTTGAGCCATTCAAAACCGGTGTGAGCCGGTCTAGTCCGGTTTGAGTCTGGTTTGAGCCGGTCTAGTCGGTTTGAGTCCTTTTGAGCCAGTCAAAACAGGTTTGAGCCGGTCTGGTCTGGTTTGAGTCCGTTTGAGCCGGTCAAAACCGGTTTGAGCCGGTCTGGCCTGGTTTGAGTCCGGTTTGAGCAGGTCAAAACCGTTTTGAGCTGGTCTGGTCCGGATAAATACGGTCAACACCGGTTTGATTCTGTTTGATCCGGTCAAAACCGGTTTGAGCCGGTCTGGCCTGGTTTGAGTCCGGTTTGAGCAGGTCAAAACCGTTTTGAGCTGATCTGGTCCGGATAAATACGGTCAAAACTGGTTTGAGTCTGTTTGAGCCGGTCAAAACCGGTTTGAGCTTGTCTGGTCGGGTTTGAACCGGTTTGAGCCGGTCTGGTCTGGTTTGAGCCGGTGAAAACCGGTTTCAGCTTGTCTGGTCCGGTTTTAGTCCGGTTTGAGCCGGTTAAAACCGGTTTCAGCTGGTCTGGTTCGTTTTGAGCAGGTCTGGTCCGGTTTGAGCCTGTCAAAACCGGTTAGAACCGGTCTGGGCCGGTTTGAGTCCGGTTTGAGCCGGTCCAAACCGGTTTGAGCCGGTCTGGCCTGGTTTGATCCCGTCAAAACCCGTATGAGTCCGGATTGAGCCGGTGAAAACCGGTTTGAGATGTTCTGGTCCGGTTTGAGCCGGTTTGCGCCGGTCTGGTTCGGTTTGAGCGGTCTGGTCTGGCTTGAGCCGGTTTTAGCCGGTCTCTTCCTGTTTGAGTCCGGTTTGAGCCAGTTCAAAACCGGTTTTAGCCGGTCTCTTCCTGTTTGAGTCCGGTTTGAGCCAGTTCAAAACCGGTTTGAGATGTTCTGGTCCGGTTTGAGTCCGGTTTGAGCCGTTCAAAACCTGGTAGACCCAGTCTGGTGTGTAATGAGACGGTTAAAACTGGTTTGAGCCGGTCAAAACCGTTTGAGCCGGTCTGTTCCTGTTTGAGTCCGGTTTGAGCTGGTCAAAACCCGTTTGAGTCCGGTTTCAGCCGGTCTGGTCGGTTTGAGCGGTTTGAGCCGGTCAAAACCGGTTTGAGCCGGTCTGGTCCGGTCTGAGTCGGGTTGGAGCCAGTCAAAACAGGTTTGAACCGGTCTGGTATGGTTTGAGTCCGGTTTGAGCCGGTCAAAATCGGTTTGAGCCGGTCTGGCCTGGTTTGATCTGGTCAAAACCCGTTTGAGTCCGGTTTGAGCCGGTCCAAACCGGTTTGAGCTGGTCTGGTCCGGTTTGAGTCAGTTTGAGCCAGTCAAAACAGGTTTGAGCCGGTCTGGTCTGGTTTGAGTCCGGTTTGAGTCGGTTTGAGCTGGTCAAAACCGGTTTGAGATGTTCTGGTCTGGTTTGAGTCCGGTTTCAGCCAGTCAAAACCGGTTTGAGCCGGTCTAGTCCGGTTTGAGTCCGGTTTGAGCCAGTCAAAATCGATTGGAGAGGGTCTGGCCTGGTTTGATCTGGTCAAAACCTGTATGAGTACGGTTTGAGCCAGTGAAAACCGGTTTGAAATGTTCTGGTCCGGTTTGAGCCAGTTTGAGCCGGTCTGGTCTGGCTTGAGCCGGTTTGAGCCGGTCTGTTACTGTTTGAGCCTGTCTGTTCCTGTTTGAGTCCAGTTTGAGCCATTCAAAACCGGTGTGAGCCGGTCTAGTCCGGTTTGAGTCCGGTTTCAGCCGGTCAAAACCGGTTTGAGCCTGTTTGTTCCGGTTTGAGTCCTTTTTGAGCCAGTCGAAACAGGTTTGAGCCGGTCTGGTCCGGTTTGAGTCCGGTTTGAGCCGGTCAAAACCGGTTTGAGCCGGTCTGGCCTGGTTTGAGTCCGGTTTGAGCAGGTCAAAACAGTTTTGAGCAGGTCTGGTCCGGATAAATATGGTCAAAACCGGTTTGAGTCTGTTTGAGCCGGTCAAAACCGGTTTGAGCCGGTCTGGTCGGGTTTGAGTCCGGTTTGAGCAGGTCAAAACAGTTTTGAGCAGGTCTGGCCTGGTTTGATCTGGTCAAAACCCGTATGAGACCGGTTTGAGCTGGTCAAAACCGGTTTGAGCCGGTCTGGCCTGGAGTGATCCGGTTTGAGCCGGTCCGGTCATGTTTTAGTCCGGTTTGAGCAAGTCAAAACCGGTTTCAGCCGGTCTGGTTCGGTTTGACTCGGTCTGGGCCTGTATGAGCCTGTCAAAACCGATTGAAACCGG
Organism: Erythrocebus patas; assembly: GCA_023783455.1. NCBI lineage: Eukaryota > Metazoa > Chordata > Mammalia > Primates > Cercopithecidae > Erythrocebus > Erythrocebus patas. Next base: position 38,253 of record JAKFHT010000090.1, on the reverse strand, counting down.
TCTGGTCCAGTTTGAGTCCGGTTTGAGCCAGTCAAAATCGATTGGAGACGGTCTGGCCTGGTTTGATCTGGTCAAAACCCGTATGAGTACGGTTTGAGCCGGTGAAAACCGGTTTGAGATGTTCTGGTCAGGTTTGAGCCAGTTTGAGCCGGTCTGGTCTGGCTTGAGCCGGTGTGAGCCGGTCTGTTACTGTTTGAGCCGGTCTGTTCCTGTTTGAGTCCAGTTTGAGCCATTCAAAACCGGTGTGAGCCGGTCTAGTCCGGTTTGAGTCCGGTTTCAGCCGGTCAAAACCGGTTTGAGCCTGTTTGTTCCGGTTTGAGTCCTTTTTGAGCCAGTCAAAACAGGTTTGAGCCGGTCTGGTCCTGTTTGAGTCCGGTTTGAGCAGGTGAAAACCGGTTTGAGCCGGTCTGGCCTGGTTTGAGTCTGGTTTGAGCATGTCAAAACCGTTTTGAGCTGATCTGGTCCGGATAAATACGGTCAAAACCAGTTTGAGTCTGTTTGAGCCGGTCAAAACCGGTTTGAGCCAGTCTGGTCGGGTTTGAGTCCAGTTTGAGCCGGTCAAAACCGGTTTGAGCAGGTCTGGCCTGGTTTGAGTCCGGTTTGAGCAGGTCAAAACCGTTTTGAGCTGATCTGGTCCGGAAAAATACGGTCAAAACCAGTTTGATTCTGTTTGAGCCGGTCAAAACCGGTTTGAGCCGGGCTGGTCGGGTTTGAGTCCAGTTTGAGCCGGTCAAAATTGGTTTGAGCCGGTCTGGCCTGGTTTGATTTGGTCAAAACCCGTTTGAGTCGGTTTGAGCTGGTCAAAACCGGTTTGAGCCGGTCTGGCCTGGTTTGAGTCTGGTTTGAGCCGGTCCAGTCATATTTTAGTCCGGTTTGAGCCAGTCAAAACCGGTTTCAGCCGGTCTGGTTCGGTTTGAGCCGTTTGAGCCGGTCTGGTCCGGTTTGAGCCTGTCAAAACCGATTGAAACCGGTCTGGGCCGGTTTGAGTCCGGTTTCAGCCAGTCAAAACAGGTTTGAGCCTGTCTGGCCTGGTTTGATATGGTCAAAACCCGTATGAGACCGGTTTGAGCCGGTGAAAACCGGTTTGAGATGTTCTGGTCTGGTTTGAGCCGGTTTGAGCCGTTCTGGTCTGGTGTGAGTCGGTTTGAGCTGGTCTGTTCCTGTTTGAGCTGTCTGTTCCTGTTTGAGTCCGGTTTGAGCCGTTCAAAACCGGTTTGAGCTGGTCTAGTCCGGTTTGAGTCCGGTTTGAGCCAGTCAAAATCGATTGGAGACGGTCTGGCCTGCTTTGATCTGGTCAAAACCCGTATGAGTACGGTTTGAGCCGTGAAAACCGGTTTGAGATGTTCTGGTCAGGTTTGAGGCAGTTTGAGCCGGTCTGGTCTGGCTTGAGCCGGTTTGAGCCGGTCTGTTACTGTTTGAGCCGGTCTGTTCCTGTTTGAGTCCAGTTTGAGCCATTCAAAACCGGTGTGAGCCGGTCTAGTCCGGTTTGAGTCCGGTTTCAGCCGGTCAAAACCGGTTTGAGCCTGTTTGTTCCGGTTTGAGTCCTTTTTGAGCCAGTCAAAACAGGTTTGAGCCGGTCTGGTCCGGTTTGAGTCCGGTTTGAGCTGGTCAAAACCGGTTTGAGCCGGTCTGGCCTGGATTGATCCGGTTTGAGCCGGTCCAGTCATATTTTAGTCCGGTTTGAGCCAGTCAAAACCGGTTTCAGCTGGTCTGGTTCGGTTTGAGCCGGTCTGGACCGGTTTGAGCCTGTCAAAACCGATTGAAACCGGTCTGGGCCGGTTTGAGTCCGGTTTCAGCCAGTCAAAACCGGTTTGAGCCTGTCTGGCCTGGTTTGATCTGGTCAAAACCCGTATGAGACCGGTTTGAGCTGGTGAAAACCGGTTTGAGATGTTCTGGTCCGGTTTGAGCCGGTTTGAGCCGTTCTGGTCTGGTGTGAGTCGGTTTGAGCGGGTCTGTTCCTGTTTGAGCTGTCTGTTCCTGTTTGAGTCCGGTTTGAGCCGTTCAAAACCGGTTTGAGCCGGTCTAGTCCGGTTTGAGTCCGGTTTGAGCCAGTCAAAATCGATTGGAGAGGGTCTGGCCTGGTTTGATCTGGTCAAAACCCGTATGAGACCGGTTTGAGCCGGTGAAAACCGGTTTGAGATGTTCTGGTCAGGTTTGAGGCAGTTTTAACCGGTCTGGTCTGGCTTGAGCCGGTTTGAGCCGGTCTGTTACTGTTTGAGCCGGTCTGTTCCTGTTTGAGTCCAGTTTGAGAAATTCAAAACCGGTTTGAGCCGGGCTGTTCGGGTTTGAGTGCAGTTTGAGCCGGTCAAAATCGGTTTGAGCCAGTCTTGCCTGGTTTGATTTGGTCAAAACCCGTTTGAGTCCGGTTTGAGCTGGTCAAAACCGGTTTGAGCCGGTCTGGCCTGGATTGATCCGGTTTGAGCCGGTCCAGTCATGTTTTAGTCCGGTTTGAGCCTGTCAAAACCGATTGAAACCGGTCTGGGCCGGTTTGAGTCCGTTTCAGCCAGTCAAAACCGGTTTGAGCCGGTCTGGCCTGGTTTGATCTGGTCAAAACCCGTATGAGACCGGTTTGAGCCGGTGAAAACCAGTTTGAGATGTTCTGGTCCGGTTTGAGCCGGTTTGAGCCGTTCTGGTCTGGTGTGAGCCGGTTTGAGCTGGTCTGTTCCTGCTTGAGCCTGTCTGTTCCTGTTTGAGTCCGGTTTGAGTCCGTTTGAGCCGGTCAAAACCGGTTTGAGCCGGTCTAGTCCGGTTTGAGTCCGGTTTGAGCCAGTCAAAATCGATTGGAGAGGGTCTGGCCTGGTTTGATCTGGTCAAAACCCGTTTGAGTCCGGTTTGAGCCGGTGAAAACCGATTTGAGATGTTCTGGTCCGGTTTGAGCCAGTTTGAGCCGGTCTGGTCTGGCTTGAGCCGGTTTGAGCCGGTCTGTTACTGTTTGAGCCGGTCTGTTCCTGTTTGAGTCCAGTTTGAGCCATTCAAAACCGGTGTGAGCCGGTCTAGTCCGGTTTGAGTCCGGTTTCAGCTGGTCAAAACCGGTTTGAGCCTGTTTGTTCCGGTTTGAGTCCGGTTTGAGTCCTTTTGAGCCAGTCGAAACAGGTTTGAGCCGGTCTGGTCCGGTTTGAGTCCGTATTGAGCCGGTCAAAACCGGTTTGAGCCGGTCTGGCCTGGTTTGAGTCCGGTTTGAGCAGGTCAAAACCGTTTTGAGCTGGTCTGGTCCGGATAAATATGGTCAAAACCGGTTTGAGTCTGTTGGAGCCGCTCAAAAGCGGTTTGAGCCGGTCTAGTCCGGTTTGAGTCCAGTTTGAGCCAGTCAAAACCGGTTTGAGCCGGTCTGGCCTGGTTTGATCTGGTCAAAACCCGTATGAGACCGGTTTGAGCCGGTGAAAACCAGTTTGAGATGTTCTGGTCCGGTTTGAGCCGGTTTGAGCCGTTCTGGTCTGGTGTGAGCCGGTTTGAGCTGGTCTGTTCCTGCTTGAGCCTGTCTGTTCCTGTTTGAGTCCGGTTTGAGCCGTTCAAAACCGGTTTGAGCCGGTCTAGTCCGGTTTGAGTCCGGTTTGAGCCAGTCAAAATCGATTGGAGAGGTCTGGCCTGGTTTGATCTGGTCAAAACCCGTATGAGTCCGGTTTGAGCGGTGAAAACCGGTTTGAGATGTTCTGGTCAGGTTTGAGCCAGTTTGAGCGGTCTGGTCTGGCTTGAGCGGTTTGAGCGGTCTGTTACTGTTTGAGCCTGTCTGTTCCTGTTTGAGTCCAGTTTGAGCCATTCAAAACCGGTGTGAGCCAGTCTAGTCGGTTTGAGTCCAGTTTCAGCTGGTCAAAACCGGTTTGAGCCTGTTTGTTCCGGTTTGAGTCCTTTTGAGCCAGTCAAAACAGGTTTGAGCCGGTCTGGTCCGTTTGAGTCCGTTTGAGCCGGTCAAAACCGGTTTGAGCTGGTCTGGCCTGGTTTGAGTCTGGTTTGAGCAGGTCAAAACCGTTTTGAGCTGGTCTGGTCCGGATAAATATGGTCAAAACCGGTTTGAGTCCTGTTTGAGCCAGTCAAAACCGGTTTGAGCCAGTTTGAGCCGGTCTGGTCGGGTTTGAGTCCAGTTTGAGCCGGTCAAAATTGGTTTGAGCCGGTCTGGCCTGGTTTGATTTGGTCAAAACCGTTTGAGTCCGGTTTGAGCTGGTCAAAACCGGTTTGAGCCGGTCTGGCCTGGATTGATCCGGTTTGAGCCGGTCCAGTCATGTTTTAGTCGGTTTGAGCCAGTCAAAACCGGTTTCAGCCGGTCTGGTTCGGTTTGAGCCGGTCTGGTCGGTTTGAGCCTGTCAAAACCGATTGAAACCGGTCTGGGCCGGTTTGAGTCTGGTTTGAGCCGGTGAAAACCAGTTTGAGCCGGTCTGGCCTGGTTTGATCTGGTCAAAACCCGTATGAGACCGGTTTGAGCGGTGAAAACCGGTTTGAGATGTTCTGGTCGGTTTGAGCCGGTTTGAGCCGTTCTGGTCTGGTGTGAGCCGGTTTGAGCTGGTCTGGTCCGGTTTGAGCCTGTTTGTTCCGGTTTGAGTCGGTTTGAGCCGTTCAAAACCGGTTTGAGCCGGTCTAGTCCGGTTTGAGTCCTGTTTGAGCCAGTCAAAATCGATTGGAGAGGTCTGGCCTGGTTTGATCTGGTCAAAACCCGTATGAGTACGGTTTGAGCCGGTGAAAACCGGTTTGAGATGTTCTGGTCAGGTTTGAGCCAGTTTGAGCCGGTCTGGCCTGGTTTGAGTCGGTTTGAGCCGGTCTGTTACTGTTTGAGCCGGTCTGTTCCTGTTTGAGTCAGTTTGAGCCAGTCAAAACCGGTGTGAGCCGGTCTAGTCCGGTTTGAGTCCGGTTTCAGCTGGTCAAAACCGGTTTGAGCCTGTTTGTTCCGGTTTGAGTCCTTTTTGAGCCAGTCAAAACAGGTTTGAGCCGGTCTGGTCCGGTTTGAGTCCGGTTTGAGCCGGTCAAAACCGGTTTGAGCTGGTCTGGCCTGGTTTGAGTCTGGTTTGAGCAGGTCAAAACCGTTTTGAGCTGATCTGGTCTGGAAAAACAAGGTCAAAACCAGTTTGAGTCAGTTTGAGCCGGTCAAAACCGGTTTGAGCCGGGCTGGTCGGGTTTGAGTCCAGTTTGAGCCGGTCAAAATTGGTTTGAGCCGGTCTGGCCTGGTTTGATTTGGTCAAAACCCGTTTGAGTCCGGTTTGAGCTGGTCAAAATCGGTTTGAGCCGGTCTGGCCTGGATTGATCCGGTTTGAGCCGGTCCAGTCATGTTTAAGTCCGGTTTGAGCCAGTCAAAACCGGTTTCAGCCGGTCTGGTTCGGTTTGAGCCAGTCTTGTCCGGTTTGAGCCTGTCAAAACCGGTTTGAGCCGGTCTGGTCCGGTTTGAGTCTGGTTTGAGCCTGTGAAAACCGGTTTGAGCCGGTCTGGCCTGGTTTGATCTGGTCAAAACCCGTATGAGACCGGTTTGAGCCGGTGAAAACCGGTTTGAGATGTTCTGGTCGGTTTGAGCGGTTTGAGCCGTTCTGGTCTGGTGTGAGCCGGTTTGAGCTGGTCTGTTCCTGTTTGAGCCGGTCTAGTCCGGTTTGAGTCGGTTTGAGCCGTTCAAAACCGGTTTGAGCCGGTCTAGTCCGGTTTGAGTCCTGTTTGAGCCAGTCAAAATCGATTGGAGAGGGTCTGGCCTGGTTTGATCTGGTCAAAACCGGTTTGAGATGTTCTGGTCGGTTTGAGCCGGTGAAAACCGGTTTGAGATGTTCTGGTCAGGTTTGAGCCAGTTTGAGCCGGTCTGGCCTGGTTTGAGTCGGTTTGAGCCGGTCTGTTACTGTTTGAGCCGGTCTGTTCCTGTTTGAGTCCAGTTTGAGCCATTCAAAACCGTGTGAGCCGGTCTGGTCCTGTTTGAGTCGGTTTCAGCCGGTCAAAACCGGTTTGAGCCTGTTTGTTCCGGTTTGAGTCCTTTTGAGCCAGTCAAAACCGTTTTGAGCCGGTCTGGTCCGGTTTGAGTCGGTTTGAGCCGGTCAAAACCAGTTTGAGCCGGTCTGGCCTGGTTTGAGTCTGGTTTGAGCAGGTCAAAACCGTTTTGAGCTGGTCTGGTCCGGATAAATATGGTCAAAACCGGTTTGAGTCCGTTTGAGCCGGTCAAAACCGGTTTGAGCCGGTCTGGTCCGGTTTGAGTCTGGTTTGAGCCGGTCAAAATCGGTTTGAGCCTGTCTGGCCTGGTTTGATTTGGTCAAAACCCGTTTGAGTCCGGTTTGAGCTGGTCAAAACCGGTTTGAGCCGGTCTGGCCTGGATTGATCCGGTTTGAGCCGGTCCAGTCATATTTTAGTCCGGTTTGAGCCAGTCAAAACCGGTTTCAGCCGGTCTGGTTCGGTTTGAGCCGGTCTGGTCCGGTTTGAGCCTGTCAAAACCGATTGAAACCGGTCTGGGCCGGTTTGAGTCCGGTTTCAGCCGGTCAAAACCGGTTTGAGCCGGTCTGGCCTGGTTTGATCTGGTCAAAACCCGTATGAGACCGGTTTGAGCCGGTGAAAACCGGTTTGAGATGTTCTGGTCGGTTTGAGCCGGTTTGAGCCGTTCTGGTCTGGTGTGAGCCGGTTTGAGCTGGTCTGTTCCTGTTTGAGCCAGTCTGTTCCTGTTTGAGTCGGTTTGAGCCGTTCAAAACCGGTTTGAGCCGGTCTAGTCCGGTTTGAGTCCTGTTTGAGCCAGTCAAAATCGATTGGAGAGGGTCTGGCCTGGTTTGATCTGGTCAAAACCCGTATGAGTACGGTTTGAGCCGGTGAAAACCGGTTTGAGATGTTCTGGTCAGGTTTGAGGCAGTTTGAGCCGGTCTGGTCTGGCTTGAGCCGGTTTGAGCCGGTCTGTTACTGTTTGAGCCGGTCTGTTCCTGTTTGAGTCCAGTTTGAGCCATTCAAAACCGGTTTGAGTCTGGTTTGAGCCGGTCTAGTCCGGTTTGAGTCCGGTTTCAGCCGGTCAAAACCGGTTTGAGCCTGTTTGTTCCGGTTTGAGTCATTTTTGAGCCAGTCGAAACAGGTTTGAGCCGGTCTGGTCCGGTTTGAGTCCGGTTTGAGCCGGTCAAAACCGGTTTGAGCTGGTCTGGCCTGGTTTGAGTCCGGTTTGAGCAGGTCAAAACAGTTTTGAGCAGGTCTGGTCCGGATAAATATGGTCAAAACCGGTTTGAGTCTGTTTGAGCCGGTCAAAACCGGTTTGAGCCGGTCTGGTCGGGTTTGAGTCCAGTTTGAGCCGGTCAAAACCGGTTTGAGCAGGTCTGGCCTGGTTTGATCTGGTCAAAACCCGTATGAGACGGGTTTGAGCCGGTGAAAACCGGTTTGAGATGTTCTGGTCCGGTTTGAGCCGGTTTGAGCCATTCTGGTCTGGTGTGAGCCGGTTTGAGCTGGTCTGTTCCTGTTTGAGCCGGTCTGTTCCTGTTTGAGTCCAGTTTGAGCCGTTCAAAACCAGTTTGAGTTGGTCTAGTCCGGTTTGAGTCCAGTTTGAGCCAGTCAAAATCGATTGGAGACGGTCTGGCCTGCTTTGATCTGGTCAAAACCCGTATGAGTACGGTTTGAGCCGGTGAAAGCCGGTTTGAGATGTTCTGGTCAGGTTTGAGGCAGTTTGAGCCGGTCTGGTCTGGTGTGAGCCGGTTTGAGCCGGTCTGTTACTGTTTGAGCCTGTCTGTTCCTGTTTGAGTCCAGTTTGAGCCATTCAAAACCGGTTTGAGCCGGTCTGGTCTGGTTTGAGTCCGGTTTCAGCTGGTCAAAACCGGTTTGAGCCTGTTTGTTCGGTTTGAGTCCTTTTGAGCCAGTCGAAACAGGTTTGAGCCGGTCTGGTCGGTTTGAGTCCGGTTTGAGCTGGTCAAAACCGGTTTGAGCAGGTCTGGCCTGGTTTGAGTCCGGTTTGAGCAGGTCAAAACCGTTTTGAGCTGGTCTGGTCCGGATAAATATGGTCAAAACCGGTTTGAGTCTGTTTGAGCGGTCAAAACCGGTTTGAGCCGGTCTGGTCGGGTTTGAGTCCAGTTTGAGCCGGTCAAAATTGGTTTGAGCCGGTCTGGCCTGGTTTGATTTGGTCAAAACCCGTTTGAGTCCGGTTTGAGCTGGTCAAAACCGTTTGAGTCCGGTTTGAGCCTGTTTGTTCGGTTTGAGTCCTGTTTGAGCCGGTCCAGTCATATTTTAGTCCGGTTTGAGCCAGTCAAAACCGGTTTCAGCCGGTCTGGTTCGGTTTGAGCCGGTCTTGTCCGGTTTGAGCCTGTCAAAACCGATTGAAACCGGTCTGGGCCGGTTTGAGTCCGGTTTCAGCCAGTCAAAACCGGTTTGAGCCGGTCTGGCCTGGTTTGATCTGGTCAAAACCCGTATGAGTCCGGTTTGAGCCGGTGAAAACCGATTTGAGATGTTCTGGTCCGGTTTGAGCCAGTTTGAGCCGGTCTGGTCTGGCTTGAGCCGGTTTGAGCCGGTCTGTTACTGTTTGAGCCTGTCTGTTCCTGTTTGAGTCCAGTGTGAGCCATTCAAAACCGGTGTGTGCCAGTCTAGTCCGGTTTGAGTCCAGTTTCAGCTGGTCTAAACCGGTTTGAGCCTGTTTGTTCCGGTTTGAGTCCTTTTTGAGCCAGTCAAAACAGGTTTGAGCCGGTCTGGTCCGGTTTGAGTCCGGTTTGAGCCGGTCAAAACCGGTTTGAGCTGGTCTGGCCTGGTTTGAGTCTGGTTTGAGCAGGTCAAAACCGTTTTGAGCTGATCTGGTCTGGAAAAACAAGGTCAAAACCAGTTTGAGTCCGGTTTGAGCGGTCAAAACCGGTTTGAGCCGGGCTGGTCGGGTTTGAGTCCAGTTTGAGCCGGTCAAAATTGGTTTGAGCCGGTCTGGCCTGGTTTGATTTGGTCAAAACCCGTTTGAGTCCGGTTTGAGCTGGTCAAAATCGGTTTGAGCCGGTCTGGCCTGGATTGATCCGGTTTGAGCCGGTCCAGTCATGTTTAAGTCCGGTTTGAGCCAGTCAAAACCGGTTTCAGCCGGTCTGGTTCGGTTTGAGCCAGTCTTGTCCGGTTTGAGCCTGTCAAAACCGATTGAAACCGGTCTGGGTCGGTTTGAGTCTGGTTTCAGCCAGTGAAAACCTGTTTGAGCCGGTCTGGCCTGGTTTGATCTGGTCAAAACCCGTATGAGACCGGTTTGAGCCGGTGAAAACCGGTTTGAGATGTTCTGGTCCGGTTTGAGCCGGTTTGAGCCGTTCTGGTTTGGTGTGTGCCGGTTTGAGCTGGTCTGTTCCTGTTTGAGCCGGTCTAGTCCGGTTTGAGTCCGGTTTGAGCCGTTCAAAACCGGTTTGAGCCGGTCTAGTCCGGTTTCAGTCCTGTTTGAGACAGTCAAAATCGATTGGAGAGGGTCTGGCCTGGTTTGATCTGGTCAAAACCCGTATGAGTACGGTTTGAGCCGGTGAAAACCGGTTTGAGATGTTCTGGTCAGGTTTGAGCCAGTTTGAGCCGGTCTGGTCTGGCTTGAGTCGGTTTGAGCCGGTCTGTTACTGTTTGAGCCGGTCTGTTCCTGTTTGAGTCCAGTTTGAGCCCTTCAAAACCGGTGTGTGCCGGTCTAGTCCTGTTTGAGTCCGGTTTCAGCCGGCCAAAACCGGTTTGAGCCTGTTTGTTCCGGTTTGAGTCGTTTTTGAGCCAGTCAAAACAGTTTTGAGCCGGTCTGGTCCGGTTTGAGTCCGGTTTGATCCGGTCAAAACCAGTTTGAGCCGGTCTGGCCTGGTTTGAGTCTGGTTTGAGCAGGTCAAAACCGTTTTGAGCTGGTCTGGTCCGGATAAATATTGTCAAAACCGGTTTGAGTCCGTTTGAGCCGGTCAAAACCGGTTTGAGCCGGTCTGGTCGTGTTTGAGTCCGGTTTGAGCCGGTCAAAATAGGTTTGAGACTGTCTGGCCTGGTTTGATTTGGTCAAAACCCGTTTGAGTCCGGTTTGAGCTGGTCAAAACCGGTTTGAGCCGGTCTGGCCTGGATTGATCCGGTGTGAGCCGGTCCAGTCATATTTTAGTCCGGTTTGATCCAGTCAAAACCGGTTTCAGCCTTTCTGGTTCGGTTTGAGCCGGTCTGGTCCGGTTTGAGCCTGTCAAAACCGATTGAAACCGGTCTGGGCCGGTTTGAGTCCGGTTTCAGGCGGTCAAAACCGGTTTGAGCCGGTCTGGCCTGGTTTGATCTGGTCAAAACCCGTATGAGACCGGTTTGAGCCGGTGAAAACCGGTTTGAGATGTTCTGGTCCGGTTTGAGCCGGTTTGAGCCGTTCTGGTTTGGTGTGTGCCCGTTTGAGCTGGTCTGTTCCTGTTTCAGCAAGTCTGTTCCTGTTTGAGTCCCGTTTGAGCCGTTCAAAACCGGTTTGAGCCGGTCTAGTCCGGTTTGAGTCCTGTTTGAGCCAGTCAAAATCGATTGGAGAGGGTCTGGCCTGGTTTGATCTGGTCAAAACCCGTATGAGTACGGTTTGAGCCGGTAAAAACCGGTTTGAGATGTTCTGGTCAGGTTTGAGGCAGTTTGAGCCGTTCTGGTCTGGCTTGAGCCGGTTTGAGCCGGTCTGTTACTGTTTGAGCCGGTCTGTTCCTGTTGGAGTCCAGTTTGAGCCATTCAAAACCGGTGGTTGCCAGTCTAGTCCGGTTTGAGTCCGGTTTCAGCCGGTCAAAACCGGTTTGAGCCTGTTTGTTCCAGTTTGAGTCATTTTTGAGCCAGTCGAAACAGGTTTGAGCCGGTCTGGTCCGGTTTGAGTCCGGTTTGAGCCGGTCAAAACCGGTTTGAGCTGGTCTGGCCTGGTTTGAGTCCGGTTTGAGCAGGTCAAAACAGTTTTGAGCAGGTCTGGTCCGGATAAATATGGTCAAAACCGGTTTGAGTCTGTTTGAGCCGGTCAAAACCGGTTTGAGCCGGTCTGGTCGGGTTTGAGTCCAGTTTGAGCCGGTCAAAATTGGTTTGAGCAGGTCTGGCCTGGTTTGATCTGGTCAAAACCCGTATGAGACCGGTTTCAGCCGGTGAAAACCGGTTTGAGATGTTCTGGTCCGGTTTGAGCCGGTTTGCGACATTCTGGTCTGGTGTGAGCCGGTTTGAGCTGGTCTGTTCCTGTTTCAGCCGGTCTGTTCCTGATTGAATCCCGTTTGAGCCGTTCAAAACCAGTTTGAGTTGGTCTAGTCCGGTTTGAGTCCAGTTTGAACCAGTCAAAATCGATTGGAGACGGTCTGGCCTGCTTTGATCTGGTCAAAACCCGTATGAGTACAGTTTGAGCCGGTGAAAGCCGGTTTGAGATGTTCTGGTCAGGTTTGATGTAGTTTGAGCCGGTCTGGTCTGGCGTGAGCCGGTTTGAGCCGGTCTGTTACTGTTTGAGCCTGTCTGTTCCTGTTTGAGTCCAGTTTGAGCCATTCAAAACCGGTGTGAGCCGGTCTAGTCTGGTTTGAGTCCGGTTTCAGCTGGTCAAAACCGGTTTGAGCCTGTTTGTTCCGGTTTGAGTCCTTTTTGAGCCAGTCGAAACAGGTTTGAGCCGGTCTGGTCCGGTTTGAGTCCGGTTTGAGCTGGTCAAAACCGGTTTGAGCAGGTCTGGCCTGGTTTGAGTCCAGTTTGAGCAGGTCAAAACCGTTTTGAGCTGGTCTGGTCCGGATAAATATGGTCAAAACCGGTTTGAGTCTGTTTGAGCCGGTCAAAACCGGTTTGAGCCGGTCTGGTCGGGTTTGAGTCCAGTTTGAGCTGGTCAAAATTGGTTTGAGCCGGTCTGGCCTGGTTTGATTTGGTCAAAACACGTTTGAGTTCGGTGTGAGCTGGTCAAAACCGTTTCGAGCCGGTCTGACCTGGATTGATCCTGTTTGAGCCGGTCCGGTCATATTTTAGTCCGCTTTGAGCCAGTCAAAACCGGTTTCAGCCGGTCTGGTTCGGTTTGAGCCGGTCTTGTCCGGTTTGAGCCTGTCAAAACCGATTGAAACCGGTCTGGGCCGGTTTGAGTCCGGTTTCAGCCAGTCAAAACCGGTTTGAGCCGGTCTGGCCTGGTTTGATCTGGTCAAAACCCGTATGAGTCCGGTTTGAGCTGGTGAAAACCAGTTTGAGATGTTCTGGTCCGGTTTGAGCCGGTTTGAGCCGTTCTGGTCTGGTGTGAGCCGGTTTGAGCTGGTCTGTTCCCTCTTGAGCCTGTCTGTTCCTGTTTGAGTCCGGTTTGAGCCGTTCAAAACCGGTTAGAGCCGGTCTAGTCCGGTTTGAGTCCGGTTTGAGCCAGTCAAAATCGATTGGAGACGGTCTGGCCTGCTTTGATCTGGTCAAAACCCGTATTAGACCGGTTTGAGCCTGTGAAAACCGGTTTGAGTTGTTCTGGTCTGGTTTGAGCCAGTTTGAGCCGCTCTGGTCTGGCTTGAGCCAGTTTGAGGCAGTCTGTTACTGTTTGAGCCTGTCTGTTCCTGTTTGAGTCCAGTTTGAGCCATTCAAAACGGGTGTGTGCCGGTCTAGTCCGGTTTGAGTCCGGTTTCAGCCGGTCAAAACCGGTTTGAGCCTGTTTGTTCCGGTTTGAGTCGTTTTTGAGCCACTCAAAACAGTTTTGAGCCTGTCTGGTCCGGTTTGAGTCCGGTGTGAGCCTGTCAAAACCGGTTTGAGCCGGTCTGGCCTGGTTTGAGTCCGGTTTGAGCAGGACAAAACAGTTTTGAGCAGGTCTGGTCCGGATAAATATGGTCAAAACCGGTTTGAGTCTGTTTGAGCCGGTCAAAACCGGTTTGAGCCGGTCTGGTCGGGTTTGAATCCAGTTTGAGCCGGTCAAAACCGGTTTCAGCCGGTCTGGTTCGGTTTGAGCCGGTCTGGTCCGGTATGAGCCTGTCAAAACCGATTGAAACCGGTCTGGGCCGGTTTGAGTCCGGTTTCAGCCAGTCAAAACCGGTTTGAGCCGGTCTGGCCTGGTTTGATCTGGTCAACACCCGTATGAGACCGGTTTGAGCCGGTGAAAACCGGTTTGAGATGTTCTGGTCGGGTTTGAGCCGGTGTGAGCCATTCTGGTCTGGTGTGAGACGGTTTGAGCTGGTCTGTTCCTGTTTGAGCCGGTCTGTTCCTGTTTGAGTCCGGTTTGAGCCGTTCAAAACCGGTTTGAGCCGGTCTAGTCCGGTTTGAGTCCGGTTTGAGCCAGTCAAAATCGATTGGAGAGGGTCTGGCCTGCTTTGATCTGGTCAAAACCCGTATGAGTACGGTTTGAGGTGGTGAAAGCCGGTTTGAGATGTTATGGTCAGGTTTGTGGCAGTTTGAGCCGGTCTGGTCTGGCTTGAGCCGGTTTGAGCCGGTCTCTTACTGTTTGAGCCGGTCTGTTCCTGTTTGAGTCCAGTTTGAGCCATTCAAAACCGGTGTGAGCTGGTCTAGTCCGGTTTGAGTCCGGTTTCAGCCGGTCAAAACCGGTTTGAGCCTGTTTCTTCTGGTTTGAGTCCTTTTTGAGCCAGTCAAAACAGGTTTGAGCCGGTCTGGCCTGGTTTGAGTCCGGTTTGAGCAGGTCCAAACCGTTTTGAGCTGGTCTGGTCCGGATAAATATGGTCAAAATCGGTTTGAGTCTGTTTGAGCCGGTCAAAACCGGTTTGAGCCGGTCTGGTCGGGTTTGAGTCCAGTTTGAGCCGGTCAAAACCGGTTTGAGCCGGTCTGGCCTGGTTTGATTTGGTCAAAACACGTTTGCGTTCGGTGTGAGCTGGTCAAAACCGTTTCGAGCCGGTCTGACCTGGATTGATCCGGTTTGAGCCGGTCCGGTCATGTTTTAGTCCGCTTTGAGCCAGTCAAAACCGGTTTGAGCCGGTCTGGCCTGGTTTGAGTCCGGTTTGAGCAGGTCCAAACCGTTTTGAGCTGGTCTGGTCCGGATAAATATGGTCAAAACCGGTTGGAGTCTGTTTGAGCCGGTCAAAACCGGTTTGAGCCGGTCTGGTCGGGTTTGAGTCCAGTTTGAGCCGGTCAAAACGGTTTGAGCAGGTCTGGCCTGGTTTGATCTGGTCAAAACCCGTATGAGACGGGTTTGAGCCGGTGAAAACCGGTTTGAGATGTTCTGGTCCGGTTTGAGCTGGTTTGAGCCGTTCTGGTCTGGTGTGAGCAGGTTTGAGCTAGTCTGTTCCTGCTTGAGCCTGTCTGTTCCTGTTTGAGTCCGGTTTGAGCCGTTCAAAACCGGTTTGAGCCGGTCTAGTCCGGTTTGAGTCCGGTTTGAGCCAGTCAAAATCGATTGGAGAGCGTCTGGCCTGGTTTGATCTGGTCAAAACCCGTATGAGTACGGTTTGAGCAGGTGAAATCCGGTTTGAGATGTTCTGGTCCGGTTTGAGCCAGTTTGAGCCGGTCTGGTCTGGCTTGAGCCTGTTTGAGCCGGTCTTTACTGTTTGAGCCTGTCTGTTCCTGTTTGAGTCCAGTTTGAGCCATTCAAAACCGGTGTGAGCCGGTCTAGTCCGGTTTGAGTCCGGTTTCAGCCTGTCAAAACCGGTTTGAGCCTGTTTGTTCCGGTTTGAGTCCTTTTTGAGCCAGTCAAAACAGGTTTGAGCCGGTCTGGTCCGGTTTGAGTCCGGTTTGAGCCGGTCAAAACCAGTCTGAGCCGGTCTGGCCTGGTTTGAGTCTGGTTTGAGCAGGCCAAAACCGTTTTGAGCTGGTCTGGTCCGGATAAATATGGTCATAACCGGTTTGAGTCTGTTTGAGACGGTCAAAACCGGTTTGAGCCGGTCTGGTCGGGTTTGAGTCCAGTTTGAGCCGGTCAAAATTGGTTTGAGCCGGTCTGGCCTGGTTTGATTTGGTCAAAACCCGTTTGAGTCCGGTTTGAGCTGGTCAAAACCGGTTTGAGCCGGTCTGGCCTTGATTGATCCGGTTTGAGCCGGTCCGGTCATGTTTTAGTCCGGTTTGAGCCAGTCAAAACCTGTTTCAGCCGGTCTGGATCGGTTTGAGACGGTCTGGTCTGGTTTGAGCCTGTCAAAACCGATTGAAACAGGTCTGGGCCGGTTTGAGTCCGGTTTCAGACGGTCAAAACCGGTTTGAGCAGGTCTGGCCTGGTTTGATCTGGTCAAAACCCGTATGAGACCGGTTTGAGCCGGTGAAAACCGGTTTGAGATGTTCTGGTCCGTTTGAGCCGTTCTGGTTTGGTGTGTGCCCGTTTGAGCTGGTCTGTTCCTGTTTGAGCCGGTCTGTTCCTGTTTGAGTCCGGTTTGAGCCGTTCAAAACCGGTTTGAGCCGGTCTAGTCCAGTTTGAGTCCGGTTTGAGCCAGTCAAAATCGATTGGAGAGGGTCTGGCCTGGTTTGATCTGGTCAAAACCCATATGAGTACGGTTTGAGCCAATGAAAACCGGTTTGAGATGTTCTGGTCAGGTTTGAGCCAGTTTGAGCCGGTCTGGTCTGGCTTGAGCCGGTTTAAGCCGGTCTGTTACTGTTTGAGCCAGTCTGTTCCTGTTTGAGTCCAGTTTGAGCCATTCAAAACCGGTGTGTGCCGGTCTAGTCCGGTTTGAGTCCGGTTTCAGCCGGTCAAAACAGGTTTCAGCCTGTTTGTTCCGGTTTGAGTCGTTTTTGAGCCAGTCAAAACAGTTTTGAGCCGGTCTGGTCCGGTTTGAGTCCGGTTTGAGCCTGTCAAAACCGGTTTGAGCCGGTCTGGCCTGGTTTGAGTCCGGTTTGAGCAGGTCAAAACAGTTTGGAGCAGGTCTGGTCCGGATAAATATGGTCAAAACCGGTTTGAGTCTGTTTGAGCCGGTCAAAACCGGTTTGAGCCGGTCTGGTCGGGTTTGAGTCCAGTTTGAGCCGGTCAAAACCGGTTTGAGCAGGTCTGGCCTGGTTTGATCTGGTCAAAACCCGTATGAGACCGGTTTGAGCCGGTGAAAACCGGTTTGAGATGTTCTGGTCCGGTTTCAGCCAGTTTGAGCCATTCTGGTCTTTTGTGAGACGGTTTGAGATGGTCTGTTCCTGTTTGAGCCGGTCTGTTCCTGTTTGAGCCAGTCAAAACCGGTTTGAGATGTTCTGGTCTGGTTTGAGTCCGGTTTGAGCTGGTCTGTTCCTGTTTGAGCCGGTCTGTTCCTGTTTGAGTCCGGTTTGAGCCGTTCAAAACCGGTTTGAGCCGGTCTAGTCCAGTTTGAGTCCGGTTTGAGCCAGTCAAAATCGATTGGAGAGGGTCTGGCCTGGTTTGATCTGGTCAAAACCCATATGAGTACGGTTTGAGCCAATGAAAACCGGTTTGAGATGTTCTGGTCAGGTTTGAGCCAGTTTGAGCCGGTCTGGTCTGGCTTGAGCCGGTTTAAGCCGGTCTGTTACTGTTTGAGCCAGTCTGTTCCTGTTTGAGTCCAGTTTGAGCCATTCAAAACCGGTGTGTGCCGGTCTAGTCCGGTTTGAGTCCGGTTTCAGCCGGTCAAAACAGGTTTCAGCCTGTTTGTTCCGGTTTGAGTCGTTTTTGAGCCAGTCAAAACAGTTTTGAGCTGGTCTGGTCCGGTTTGAGTCCGGTTTGAGCCTGTCAAAACCGGTTTGAGCCGGTCTGGCCTGGTTTGAGTCCGGTTTGAGCAGGTCAAAACAGTTTGGAGCAGGTCTGGTCCGGATAAATATGGTCAAAACCGGTTTGAGTCTGTTTGAGCCGGTCAAAACCGGTTTGAGCCGGTCTGGTCGGGTTTGAGTCCAGTTTGAGCCGGTCAAAACCGGTTTGAGCAGGTCTGGCCTGGTTTGATCTGGTCAAAACCCGTATGAGACCGGTTTGAGCCGGTGAAAACCGGTTTGAGATGTTCTGGTCCGGTTTGAGCCGGTTTGAGCCGTTCTGGTCTGGTGTGAGCCGGTTTGAGCTGGTCTGTTCCTGTTTGAGCCGGTCTGTTCCTGTTTGAGTCCGGTTTGAGCCGTTCAAAACCGGTTTGAGCCGGTCTAGTCCGGTTTGAGTCCTGTTTGAGCCAGTCAAAATCGATTGGAGAGGGTCTGGCCTGGTTTGATCTGGTCAAAACCCGTATGAGTACGGTTTGAGCCGGTGAAAACCGGTTTGAGATGTTCTGGTCAGGTTTGAGCCAGTTTGAGCCGGTCTGGTCTGGCTTGAGTCGGTTTGAGCCGGTCTGTTACTGTTTGAGCCGGTCTGTTCCTGTTTGAGTCCAGTTTGAGCCATTCAAAACCGGTGTGTGCCGGTCTAGTCCTGTTTGAGTCCGGTTTCAGCCGGCCAAAACCGGTTTGAGCCTGTTTGTTCCGGTTTGAGTCGTTTTGAGCCAGTCAAAACAGTTTTGAGCCGGTCTGGTCCGGTTTGAGTCCGGTTTGATCCGGTCAAAACCAGTTTGAGCCGGTCTGGCCTGGTTTGAGTCTGGTTTGAGCAGGTCAAAACCGTTTTGAGCTGGTCTGGTCCGGATAAATATGGTCAAAACCGGTTTGAGTCTGTTTGAGCCGGTCAAAACCGGTTTGAGCCGGTCTGGTCGTGTTTGAGTCCGGTTTGAGCCGGTCAAAATAGGTTTGAGACTGTCTGGCCTGGTTTGATTTGGTCAAAACCCGTTTGAGTCCGGTTTGAGCTGGTCAAAACCGGTTTGAGCCGGTCTGGCCTGGTTTGAGTCCGTTTGAGCCGGTCCAGTCATGTTTTAGTCGGTTTGAGCCAGTCAAAACCGGTTTCAGCCTTTCTGGTTCGGTTTGAGCCGGTCTGGTCCGGTTTGAGCCTGTCAAAACCGATTGAAACCGGTCTGGGCCGGTTTGAGTCCGGTTTCAGCCAGTCAAAACCGGTTTGAGCCGGTCTGGCCTGGTTTGAGTCCGGTTTGAGCAGGACGAAACCGTTTTGAGCTGGTCTGGTCTGGATAAATATGGTCAAAACCGGTTTGAGTCTGTTTGAGCGGTCAAAACCGGTTTGAGCCGGTCTGGTCGGGTTTGAGTCAGTTTGAGCCGGTCAAAATTGGTTTGAGCCGGTCTGGCCTGGTTTGATTTGGTCAAAACCGTTTGAGTCCGGTTTGAGCTGGTCAAAACCGGTTTGAGCGGTCTGGCCTGGATTGATCCGGTTTGAGCCGGTTTGAGCCGGTCTAGTCGGTTTGAGTCGGTTTGAGCCAGTCAAAACTGGTTTCAGCCGGTCTGGTTTGCCTTGAGCCGGTCTGGTCGGTTTGAGCCTGTAAAACCGATTGAAACCGGTCTGGGCCGGTTTGAGTCCGGTTTCAGCCGGTCAAAACCGGTTTGAGCCGGTCTGGCCTGGTTTGATCTGGTCAAAACCCGTATGAGACCGGTTTGAGCCGGTGAAAACCGGTTTGAGATGTTCTGGTCGGTTTGAGCGGTTTGAGCCGTTCTGGTCTGGTGTGAGCGGTTTGAGCTGGTCTGTTCCTGTTTGAGCCGGTCTGTTCCTGTTTGAGTCCGTTTGAGCCGTTCAAAACCGGTTTGAGCCGGTCTAGTCGGTTTGAGTCCTGTTTGAGCCAGTCAAAATCGATTGAGAGGGTCTGGCCTGGTTTGATCTGGTCAAAACCCGTATGAGTCCGGTTTGAGCTGGTGAAAACCGGTTTGAGATGTTCTGGTCAGGTTTGAGGCAGTTTGAGCCGGTCTGGTCTGGCTTGAGCCGGTTTGAGCGGTCTGGTCCGGTTTGAGTCTGTTTGAGCTGGTCTGTTCCTGTTTGAGTCAGTTTGAGCCATTCAAAACCGGTGTGAGCCGGTCTAGTCGGTTTGAGTCCGGTTTCAGCCGGTCAAAACCGGTTTGAGCCTGTTTGTTCGGTTTGAGTCCTTTTGAGCCAGTCGAAACAGGTTTGAGCCGGTCTGGTCCGGTTTGAGTCCGGTTTGAGCCGGTCAAAACCGGTTTGAGTCTGGTTTGAGTCCGGTTTGAGCAGGTCAAAACAGTTTTGAGCAGGTCTGGTCCGGATAAATATGGTCAAAACCGGTTTGAGTCTGTTTGAGCCGGTCAAAACCGGTTTGAGCCGGTCTGGTCGGGTTTGAGTCCAGTTTGAGCCAGTCAAAACCGGTTTGAGCAGGTCTGGCCTGGTTTGATCTGGTCAAAACCCGTATGAGATCGGTTTCAGCCGGTGAAAACCGGTTTGAGATGTTCTGGTCGGTTTGAGCGGTTTGAGCCATTCTGGTCTGGTGTGAGCCGGTTTGAGCTGGTCTGTTCCTGTTTCAGCCAGTCTGTTCCTGTTTGAGTCCGTTTGAGCCGTTCAAAACCAGTTTGAGTTGGTCTAGTCCGGTTTGAGTCAGTTTGAGCCAGTCAAAATCGATTGGAGCGGTCTGGCCTGCTTTGATCTGGTCAAAACCGGTTTGAGTCTGGTTTGAGCCGGTTTGAGCGGTGAAAGCCGGTTTGAGATGTTCTGGTCCGGTTTGAGCCGGTTTGAGCCGTTCTGGTCTGGTTTGAGCCGGTTTGAGCAGGTCTGTTCCATCTTGAGCCTGTCTGTTCCTGTTTGAGTCCGGTTTGAGCCGTTCAAAACAGGTTAGAGCCGGTCTAGTCCGGTTTGAGTCTGGTTTGAGCCAGTCAAAATCGATTGAAGACGGTCTGGCCTGCTTTGATCTGGTCAAAACCCGTATGAGACCGGTTTGAGCCTGTGAAAACCGGTTTGAGATGTTCTGGTCCGGTTTGAGTCAGTTTGAGCCGGTCTGGTCTGGCTTGAGCCGGTTTGAGCCGGTCTGTTACTGTTTGAGCCAGTCTGTTCCTGTTTGAGTCCAGTTTGAGCCATTCAAAACTGGTGTGAGCCGGTCTAGTCCGGTTTTAGTCCGGTTTCAGCCGGTCAAAACCGGTTTGAGCCTGTTTGTTCCGGTTTGAGTCCTTTTTGAGCCAGTCGAAACAGGTTTGAGCCGGTATGGTCCGGTTTGAGTCCGGTTTGAGCCGGTCAAAACCGGTTTGAGCCGGTCTGGCCTGGTTTGAGTCCGGTTTGAGCAGGTCAAAACCGTTTTGAGCTGGTCTGGTCCGGATAAATATGGTCAAAATCGGTTTGAGTCTGTTTGAGCGGTCAAAACCGGTTTGAGCCGGTCTGGTCCGGTTTGAGTCCGGTTTGAGCTGGTCAAAATCGGTTTGAGCCGGTCTGGCCTGGTTTGATTTGGTCAAAACCCGTTTGAGTCCGGTTTGAGCTGGTCAAAACCGGTTTGAGCCGGTCTGACCTGGATTGATCCGGTTTGAGCCGGTCCGGTCATGTTTTAGTCCGCTTTGAGCCAGTCAAAACCGGTTTCAGCCGGTCTGGTTCGGTTTGAGCGGTCTGGTCTGGTTTGAGTCCGGTTTCAGCCTGTCAAAACCGATTGAAACCGGTCTGGGCGGTTTGAGTCCGGTTTGAGCAGGTCAAAACCGTTTGAGCCGGTCTGGCCTGGTTTGATCTGGTCAAAACCCGTATGAGTCGGTTTGAGCCGGTGAAAACCAGTTTGAGATGTTCTGGTCGGTTTGAGCCGTCAAAACCGGTTTGAGATGTTCTGGTCTGGTGTGAGCCGGTTTGAGCTGGTCTGTTCCTCTTGAGCCTGTCTGTTCCTGTTTGAGTCCGGTTTGAGCCGTTCAAAACCGGTTTGAGCGGTCTAGTCCGGTTTGAGTCTGGTTTGAGCCAGTCAAAATCGATTGAGAGGGTCTGGCCTGCTTTGATCTGGTCAAAACCCGTATGAGACCGGTTTGAGCCGGTGAAAACCGGTTTGAGATGTTCTGGTCGGTTTGAGCAGTTTGAGCCGGTCTGGTCTGGCTTGAGCCGGTTTGAGCTGGTCTGTTACTGTTTGAGCCAGTCTGTTCCTGTTTGAGTCCAGTTTGAGCCATTCAAAACCGGTGTGAGCCGGTCTAGTCCGGTTTGAGTCCGGTTTCAGCTGGTCAAAACCGGTTTGAGCCTGTTTGTTCCGGTTTGAGTCCTTTTTGAGCCAGTCGAAACAGGTTTGAGCCGGTCTGGTCCGGTTTGAGTCCGGTTTGAGCCGGTCAAAACCGGTTTGAGCCGGTCTGGCCTGGTTTGAGTCCGGTTTGAGCAGGTCCAAACCGTTTTGAGCTGGTCTGGTCCGGATAAATATGGTCAAAATCGGTTTGAGTCTGTTTGAGCCGGTCAAAACCGGTTTGAGCCGGTCTGGTCGGGTTTGAGTCCAGTTTGAGCCGGTCAAAACCGGTTTGAGCCGGTCTGGCCTGGTTTGATTTGGTCAAAACCCGTTTGAGTCCGGTTTGAGCTGGTCAAAACCGGTTTGAGCCGGTCTGGCCTGGATTGATCCGGTTTGAGCGGTTTGAGCCGGTCCGGTCATGTTTTAGTCCGCTTTGAGCCAGTCAAAACCGGTTTCAGCCGGTCTGGTTCGGTTTGAGCCGGTCCGGTCATGTTTTAGTCCGGTTTCAGCCTGTCAAAACCGATTGAAACCGGTCTGGGCGGTTTGAGTCCGGTTTCAGCCAGTCAAAACCGGTTTGAGCGGTCTGGCCTGGTTTGATCTGGTCAAAACCCGTATGAGTCCGGTTTGAGCGGTGAAAACCGGTTTGAGATGTTCTGGTCGGTTTGAGCCAGTTTGAGCGGTCTGGTCTGGCTTGAGCGGTTTGAGCCGGTCTGTTACTGTTTGAGCCGGTCTGTTCCTGTTTGAGTCCAGTTTGAGCCATTCAAAACCGGTGTGAGCGGTCTAGTCCGGTTTGAGTCGGTTTCAGCCGGTCAAAACCGGTTTGAGCCTGTTTGTTCGGTTTGAGTCCTTTTGAGCCAGTCGAAACAGGTTTGAGCGGTCTGGTCCGGTTTGAGTCCGGTTTCAGCTGGTCAAAACCGGTTTGAGCCGGTCTGGCCTGGTTTGAGTCCGGTTTGAGCAGGTCCAAACCGTTTTGAGCTGGTCTGGTCCGGATAAATATGGTCAAAACCGGTTTGAGTCTGTTTGAGCCGGTCAAAACCGGTTTGAGCCGGTCTGGTCGGGTTTGAGTCCAGTTTGAGCGGTCAAAACCGGTTTGAGCAGGTCTGGCCTGGTTTGATCTGGTCAAAACCCGTATGAGACGGTTTGAGCCGGTGAAAACCGGTTTGAGATGTTCTGGTCGGTTTGAGCCGGTTTGAGCCATTCTGGTCTGGTGTGAGCGGTTTGAGCTGGTCTGTTCCTGTTTGAGCCGGTCTGTTCCTGTTTGAGTCCGGTTTGAGCCGTTCAAAACCAGTTTGAGTTGGTCTAGTCCGGTTTGAGTCCGGTTTGAGCCAGTCAAAATCGATTGGAGAGGGTCTGGCCTGCTTTGATCTGGTCAAAACCCGTATGAGTACGGTTTGAGCCGGTGAAAGCCGGTTTGAGATGTTCTGGTCAGGTTTGAGGCAGTTTGAGCCGGTCTGGTCTGGCTTGAGCCGGTTTGAGCCGGTCTGTTACTGTTTGAGCCGGTCTGTTCCTGTTTGAGTCCAGTTTGAGCCATTCAAAACCGGTGTGAGCCGGTCTAGTCCGGTTTGAGTCCGGTTTGAGCCTGTCAAAACCGGTTTGAGCCTGTTTGTTCCGGTTTGAGTCCTTTTTGAGCCAGTCGAAACAGGTTTGAGCCGGTCTGGTCCGGTTTGAGTCTGGTTTGAGCCGGTCAAAACCGGTTTGAGCCGGTCTGGCCTGGTTTGAGTCCGGTTTGAGCAGGTCCAAACCGTTTTGAGCTGGTCTGGTCCGGATAAATATGGTCAAAATCGGTTTGAGTCTGTTTGAGCTGGTCAAAACCGGTTTGAGCCGGTCTGGTCGGGTTTGAGTCCAGTTTGAGCCGGTCAAAACCGGTTTGAGCCGGTCTGGCCTGGTTTGATTTGGTCAAAACCCGTTTGAGTCCGGTTTGAGCTGGTCAAAACCGGTTTGAGCCGGTCTGACCTGGATTGATCCGGTTTGAGCGGTTTGAGCCGGTCCGGTCATGTTTTAGTCCGCTTTGAGCCAGTCAAAACCGGTTTCAGCCGGTCTGGTTCGGTTTGAGCGGTCTGGTCTGGTTTGAGTCCGGTTTCAGCCTGTCAAAACCGATTGAAACCGGTCTGGGCGGTTTGAGTCCGGTTTCAGCCAGTCAAAACCGGTTTGAGCGGTCTGGCCTGGTTTGATCTGGTCAAAACCCGTATGAGTCCGGTTTGAGCGGTGAAAACCAGTTTGAGATGTTCTGGTCGGTTTGAGCCGGTTTGAGCCGTTCTGGTCTGGTGTGAGCCGGTTTGAGCTGGTCTGTTCCTCTTGAGCCTGTCTGTTACTGTTTGAGTCCGGTTTGAGCCGTTCAAAACCGGTTTGAGCCGGTCTAGTCGGTTTGAGTCCGGTTTGAGCCAGTCAAAATCGATTGGAGACGGTCTGGCCTGCTTTGATCTGGTCAAAACCCGTATGAGACCGGTTTGAGCCGGTGAAAACCGGTTTGAGATGTTCTGGTCTGGTTTGAGCCAGTTTGAGCCGGTCTGGTCTGGCTTGAGCCTGTTTGAGCCGGTCTGTTACTGTTTGAGCCGGTCTGTTCCTGTTTGAGTCCAGTTTGAGCCATTCAAAACCGGTGTGAGCCGGTCTAGTCCGGTTTGAGTCCGGTTTCAGCCGGTCAAAACCGGTTTGAGCCTGTTTGTTCCGGTTTGAGTCATTTTTGAGCCAGTCAAAACAGGTTTGAGCCGGTCTGGTCCGCTTTGAGTCCGGATTGAGCTGGTCAGAACCGGTTTGAGCCGGTCTGGCTTGGTTGGAGTCCGGTTTGAGCAGGTCCAAACCGTTTTGAGCTGATCTGGTCCGGAAAAATACGGTCAAAACCAGTTTGAGTCTGTTTGAGCCGGTCAAAACCGGTTTGAGCCGGGCTGGTCGGGTTTGAGTCCAGTTTGAGCCGGTCAAAATTGGTTTGAGCCGGTCTGGCCTGGTTTGATTTGGTCAAAACCCGTTTGAATCCGGTTTGAGCTGGTCAAAACCGGTTTGAGCTGTTCTGGCCTGGATTGATCGAGTTTGAGACAGTCCAGTCATGTTTTAGTCCGGTTTGAGCCAGTCAAAACGGGTTTCAGCAGGTCTGGTTCGGTTTGAGCCGGTCTTGTCCGGTTTGAGCCTGTCAAAACCGATTGAAACCGGTCTGGGCCAGTTTGAGTCCGGTTTCAGCCAGTCAAAACCGGTTTGAGCCGGTCTGGCCTGATTTTATCTGGTCAAAACCCGTATGAGACCGGTTTGAGCCGGTGAAAACCAGTTTGAGATGTTCTGGTCCGGTTTGAGCCGGTTTGAGCCGTTCTGGTCTGGTGTGAGCCGGTTTGAGCTGGTCTGTTCCTGCTTGAGCCTCTCTGTTCCTGTTTGAGCCCGGTTTCAGCCGTTCAAAACCGGTTTGAGCTGGTCTAGTCCGGTTTGAGTCCGGTTTGAGCCAGTCAAAATCGATTGGAGAGGGTCTGGCCTGGTTTGATCTGGTCAAAACCCGTATGAGTACGGTTTGAGCCGGTGAAAACCGGTTTGAGATGTTCTGGTCAGGTTTGAGCCAGTTTGAGCCGGTCTGGTCTGGCTTGAGCCGGATTGAGCCGGTCTGTTACTGTTTGAGCCGGTCTGTTCCTGTTTGAGTCCAGTTTGAGCCATTCAAATCCGGTGTGTGCCGGTCTAGTCCTGTTTGAGTCCGGTTTCAGCCGGCCAAAACCGGTTTGAGCCTGTTTGTTCCGGTTTGAGTCGTTTTTCAGCCAGTCAAAACAGTTTTGAGCCGGTCTGGTCCGGTTTGAGTCCGGTTTGATCCGGTCAAAACCAGTTTGAGCCGGTCTGGCCTGGTTTGAGTCTGGTTTGAGCAGGTCAAAACCGTTTTGAGCTGGTCTGGTCCGGATAAATATGGTCAAAACCGGTTTGAGTCCGTTTGAGCCGGTCAAAACCGGTTTGAGCCGGTCTGGTCGTGTTTGAGTCCGGTTTGAGCCGGTCAAAATAGGTTTGAGACTGTCTGGCCTGGTTTGATTTGGTCAAAACCCGTTTGAGTCCGGTTTGAGCTGGTCAAAACCGGTTTGAGCCGGTCTGGCCTGGATTGATCCGGTGTGAGCCGGTCCAGTCATATTTTAGTCCGGTTTGAGCCAGTCAAAACCGGTTTCAGCCTTTCTGGTTCGGTTTGAGCCGGTCTGGTCCGGTTTGAGCCTGTCAAAACCGATTGAAACCAGTCTGGGCCGGTTTGAGTCCGGTTTCAGCCAGTCAAAACCGGTTTGAGCCGGTCTGGCCTGGTTTGAGTCCGGTTTGAGCAGGACGAAACCGTTTTGAGCTGGTCTGGTCTGGATAAATATGGTCAAAACCGGTTTGAGTCTGTTTGAGCCGGTCAAAACCGGTTTGAGCCGGTCTGGTCGGGTTTGAGTCCAGTTTGAGCCGGTCAAAATTGGTTTGAGCCGGTCTGGCCTGGTTTGATTTGGTCAAAACCCGTTTGAGTCCGGTTTGAGCTGGTCAAAACCGGTTTGAGCCGGTCTGGCCTGGATTGATCCGGTTTGAGCCGGTCCGGTCATCTTTGAGTCCGGTTTGAGCCAGTCAAAACTGGTTTCAGCCGGTCTGGTTTGCCTTGAGCCGGTCTGGTCCGGTTTGAGCCTGTAAAAACCGATTGAAACAGGTCTGGGCCGGTTTGAGTCCGGTTTCAGGCGGTCAAAACCGGTTTGAGCCGGTCTGGCCTGGTTTGATCTGGTCAAAACACGTATGAGACCAGTTTGAGCCGGTGAAAACCGGTTTGAGATGTTCTGGTCCGGTTTGAGCCGGTTTCAGCTGTTCTGGTTTGGTGTGTGCCCGTTTGAGCTGGTCTGTTCCTGTTTGAGCCGGTCTGTTCCTGTTTGAGTCCCGTTTGAGCCGTTCAAAACCGGTTTGAGCCGGTCTAGTCCGGTTTGAGTCCTGTTTGAGCCAGTCAAAATCGATTGGAGAGGGTCTGGCCTGGTTTGATCTGGTCAAAACCCGTATGAGTACGGTTTGAGCCGGTGAAAACCGGTTTGAGATGTTCTGGTCAGGTTTGAGGCAGTTTGAGCTGGTCTGGTCTGGCTTGAGCCGGTTTGAGCCGGTCTGTTACTGTTTGAGCCGGTCTGTTCCTGTTTGAGTCCAGTTTGAGCCATTCAAAACCGGTGTGTGCCAGTCTAGTCCGGTTTGAGTCCGGTTTCAGCCGGTCAAAACCGGTTTGAGCCTGTTTGTTCCGGTTTGAGTCCTTTTTGAGCCAGTCGAAACAGGTTTGAGCCGGTCTGGTCCGGTTTGAGTCCGGTTTGAGCCGGTCAAAACCGGTTTGAGCTGGTCTGGCCTGGTTTGAGTCCGGTTTGAGCAGGTCAAAACAGTTTTGAGCAGGTCTGGTCCGGATAAATATGGTCAAAACCGGTTTGAGTCTGTTTGAGCCGGTCAAAACCGGTTTGAGCCGGTCTGGTCGGGTCTGAGTCCAGTTTGAGCCGGTCAAAACCGGTTTGAGCAGGTCTGGCCTGGTTTGATCTGGTCAAAACCCGTATGAGATCGGTTTCAGCCGGTGAAAACCGGTTTGAGATGTTCTGGTCCGGTTTGAGCCGGTTTGAGCCATTCTGGTCTGGTGTGAGCCGGTTTGAGCTGGTCTGTTCCTGTTTCAGCCAGTCTGTTCCTGTTTGAGTCCCGTTTGAGCCGTTCAAAACCAGTTTGAGTTGGTCTAGTCCGGTTTGAGTCCAGTTTGAGCCAGTCAAAATCGATTGGAGACGGTCTGGCCTGCTTTGATCTGGTCAAAACCCGTATGAGTACGGTTTGAGCCGGTGAAAGCCGGTTTGAGATGTTCTGGTCCGGTTTGAGCCGGTTTGAGCCGTTCTGGTCTGGTTTGAGCCGGTTTGAGCTGGTCTGTTCCATCTTGAGCCTGTTTGTTCCTGTTTGAGTCCGGTTTGAGCCGTTCAAAACTGGTTAGAGCCGGTCTAGTCCGGTTTGAGTCTGGTTTGAGCCAGTCAAAATCGATTGAAGACGGTCTGGCCTGCTTTGATCTGGTCAAAACCCGTATGAGACCGGTTTGAGCCTGTGAAAACCGGTTTGAGATGTTCTGGTCTGGTTTGAGCCAGTTTGAGCTGGTCTGGTCTGGCTTGAGCCGGTTTGAGCCGGTCTGTTACTGTTTGAGACAGTCTGTTCCTGTTTGAGTCCAGTTTGAGCCATTCAAAACCGGTGTGAGCCGGTCTAGTCCGGTTTTAGTCCGGTTTCAGCTGGTCAAAACCGGTTTGAGCCTGTTTGTTCCGGTTTGAGTCCTTTTTGAGCCAGTCGAAACAGGTTTGAGCCGGTCTGGCCTGGTTTGAGTCCGGTTTGAGCAGGTCCAAACCGTTTTGAGCTGGTCTGGTCCGGATAAATATGGTCAAAACCGGTTTGAGTCTGTTTGAGCCGGTCAAAACCGGTTTGAGCCGGTCTGGTCGGGTTTGAGTCCAGTTTGAGCCGGTCAAACCCGGTTTGAGCAGGTCTGGCCTGGTTTGATCTGGTCAAAACACGTTTGCGTTCGGTTTGAGCTGGTCATAACCGTTTCGAGCCGGTCTGACCTGGATTGATCCGGTTTGAGCCGGTCCGGTCATGTTTTAGTCCGCTTTGAGCCAGTCAAAACCGGGTTCAGCCGGTCTGGTTCGGTTTGAGCCGGTCTTGTCCGGTTTCAGCCTGTCAAAACCGATTGAAACCGGTCTGGGCCGGTTTGAGTCCGGTTTCAGCCAGTCAAAACCGGTTTGAGCCGGTCTGGCCTGGTTTGATCTGGTCAAAACCCGTATGAGTCCGGTTTGAGCCGGTGAAAACCAGTTTGAGATGTTCTGGTCCGGTTTGAGCCGGTTTGAGCCGTTCTGGTCTGGTGTGAGCCGGTTTGAGCTGGTCTGTTCCCTCTTGAGCCTGTCTGTTACTGTTTGAGTCCGGTTTGAGCCGTTCAAAACCGGTTAGAGCCGGTCTAGTCCGGTTTGAGTCCGGTTTGAGCCAGTCAAAATCGATTGGAGACGGTCTGGCCTGCTTTGATCTGGTCAAAACCCGTATGAGACCGGTTTGAGCCGGTGAAAACCGGTTTGAGATGTTCTGTTCTGGTTTGAGCCAGTTTGAGCCGGTCTGGTCTGGCTTGAGCCTGTGTGAGCCGGTCTGTTACTGTTTGAGCCGGTCTTTCCTGTTTGAGTCCAGTTTGAGCCATTCAAAACCGGTGTGAGCCGGTCTAGTCCGGTTTGAGTCCGGTTTCAGCCGGTCAAAACCGGTTTGAGCCTGTTTGTTCCGGTTTGAGTCATTTTTGAGCCAGTCAAAACAGGTTTGAGCCGGTCTGGTCCGCTTTGAGTCCGGATTGAGCTGGTCAGAACCGGTTTGAGCCGGTCTGGCTTGGTTGGAGTCCGGTTTGAGCAGGTCCAAACCGTTTTGAGCTGATCTGGTCCGGAAAAATACGGTCAAAACCAGTTTGAGTCTGTTTGAGCCGGTCAAAACCGGTTTGAGCCGGTCTGGTCGGGTTTGAGTCCAGTTTGAGCCGGTCAAAATTGGTTTGAGCCGGTCTGGCCTGGTTTGATTTGGTCAAAACCCGTTTGAGTCCGGTTTGAGCTGGTCAAAACCGGTTTGAGCTGTTCTGGCCTGGATTGATCGAGTTTGAGACAGTCCAGTCATGTTTTAGTCCGGTTTGAGCCAGTCAAAACGGGTTTCAGCAGGTCTGGTTCGGTTTGAGCCGGTCTTGTCCGGTTTGAGCCTGTCAAAACCGATTGAAACCGGTCTGGGCCGGTTTGAGTCCGGTTTCAGCCAGTCAAAACCGGTTTGAGCCGGTCTGGCCTGGTTTGATCTGGTCAAAACCCGTATGAGACCGGTTTGAGCCGGTGAAAACCAGTTTGAGATGTTCTGGTCCGGTTTGAGCCGGTTTGAGCCGTTCTGGTCTGGTGTGAGCCGGTTTGAGCTGGTCTGTTCCTGCTTGAGCCTGTCTGTTCCTGTTTGAGCCCGGTTTGAGCCGTTCAAAACCGGTTTGAGCCGGTCTAGTCCGGTTTGAGTCCGGTTTGAGCCAGTCAAAATCGATTGGAGAGGGTCTGGCCTGGTTTGATCTGGTCAAAACCCGTATGAGTACGGTTTGAGCCGGTGAAAACCGGTTTCAGATGTTCTGATCCGGTTTGAGCCAGTTTGAGCCGGTCTGGTCTGGCTTGAGCCGGATTGAGCCGGTCTGTTACTGTTTGAGCCGGTCTGTTCCTGTTTGAGTCCAGTTTGAGCCATTCAAAACCGGTGTGAGCCGGTCTAGTCCGGTTTGAGTCCGGTTTCAGCCGGTCAAAACCGGTTTGAGCCTGTTTGTTCCGGTTTGAGTCCTTTTTGAGCCAGTCAAAACAGGTTTGAGCCGGTCTGGTCCGGTTTGAGTCCGGTTTGAGCCGGTCAAAACCGGTTTGAGCAGGTCTGGCCTGGTTTGAGTCGGTTTGAGCTGGTCAAAACCGGTTTGAGCCGGTCTGGCCTGGTTTGATTTGGTCAAAACCCGTTTGAGTCGGTTTGAGCCGGTCAAAACCGGTTTGAGCCGGTCTGGTCGGGTTTGAGTCCAGTTTGAGCCGGTCAAAACCGGTTTGAGCAGGTCTGGCCTGGTTTGATCTGGTCAAAACCCGTATGAGACGGGTTTGAGCCGGTGAAAACCGGTTTGAGATGTTCTGGTCCGGTTTGAGCCGGTTTGAGCCGGTTTGACCCATTCTGGTCTGGTGTGAGACGGTTTGAGCTGGTCTGTTCCTGTTTGAGCCGGTCTGTTCCTGTTTGAGTCCGGTTTGAGCCGTTCAAAACCGGTTTGAGCTGGTCTAGTCCGGTTTGAGTCCGGTTTGAGCCAGTCAAAATCGATTGGAGACGGTCTGGCCTGCTTTGATCTGGTCAAAACAGGAATGAGCACAGTTTGAGCCGGTGAAAGCCGGTTTGAGATGTTCTGGTCAGGTTTGAGGCAGTTTGAGCCGGTCTGGTCTGGCTTGAGCCGGTTTGAGCCGGTCTGTTACAGTTTGAGCCGGTCTGTTCCTGTTTGAGTCCCGTTTGAGCCATTCAAAACCGGTTTGAGCCGGGCTGGTCGGGTTTGAGTCCAGTTTGAGCCGGTCAAAATTGGTTTGAGCCGGTCTGGCCTGGTTTGATTTGGTCAAAACACGTTTGAGTCTGGTTTGAGCTGGTCAAAACCGGTTTGAGCCGGTCTGGCCGGGGTTGATCCGGTTTGAGCCGGTCCAGTCATGTTTAAGTCCGGTTTGAGCCAGTCAAATCCGGTTTCAGCCGGTCTGGTTCGGTTTGAGCCGGTCTTGTCCGGTTTGAGCCTGTCAAAACCGATTGAAACCGTTCTGGGCCGGTTTGAGTCCGGTTTCAGCCAGTGAAAACCGGTTTCAGCCGGTCTGGCCTGGTTTGATCTGGTCAAAACCCGTATGAGACCGGTTTGAGCCAGTGAAAACCGGTTTGAGATGTTCTGGTCCGGTTTGAGCCGGTTTGAGCCGTTCTGGTCTGGTGTGAGCCGGTTTGAGCTGGTCTGTTCCTGTTTGAGTCTGGTTTGAGCCGTTCAAGACCGGTTTGAGCCGGTCTAGTCCAATTTGAGTCCGGTTTGAGCCAGTCAAAATCGATTGGAGAGGGTCTGGCCTGCTTTGTTCTGGTCAAAACCCGTATGAGTACGGTTTGAGGTGGTGAAAGCCGGTTTGAGATGTTATGGTCAGGTTTGAGGCAGTTTTAGCCGGTCTGGTCTGGCTTGAGCCGGATTGAGCTGGTCTGTTCCTGTTTGAGCCGGTCTGTTCCTGTTTGAGTCCGGTTTGAGCCGTTCAAAACCGGTTTGAGCCGGTCTAGTCCTATTTGAGTCCGTTTTGAGCCAGTCAAAATCGATTGGAGAGGGTCTGGCCTGCTTTGATCTGGTCAAAACACGTATGAGTACGGTTTGAGCCCGTGAAAGCGGGTATGAGTTGTTCTGGTCAGGTTTGAGGCAGTTTGAGCCGGTCTGGTCTGGCTTGAGCCGGTTTGAGCCGGTCTGTTACTGTTTGAGCCGGTCTGTTCCTGTTTGAGTCCAGTTTGAGCCATTCAAAACCGGTGTGAGCCGGTCTAGTCCGGTTTGAGTCCGGTTTCAGGCCGTCAAAACCGGTTTGAGCCTGTTTGTTCCGGTTTGAGTCCTTTTTGAACCAGTCAAAACTGGTTTGAGCCGTTCTGGTCCAGTTTGAGTCCAGTTTGAGCCGGTCAAAACAGGTTGAAACCGGTCTGGGCCGGTTTGAGTCCCGTTTCAGCCAGTCAAAACCGGTTTGAGCAGGTCTGGCCTGGTTTGATTTGGTCAAAACCCGTTTGAGTCCGGTTTGAGCTGGTCAAAATCGGTTTGAGCCGGTCTGGCCGGGGTTG
This sequence comes from Erythrocebus patas, assembly GCA_023783455.1. Taxonomy (NCBI): domain Eukaryota; kingdom Metazoa; phylum Chordata; class Mammalia; order Primates; family Cercopithecidae; genus Erythrocebus; species Erythrocebus patas. Next base: position 7,372 of record JAKFHT010000090.1, on the reverse strand, counting down.
ATCCGGTTTGAGCCGGTCCAGTCATTGAAACTGGTCTGGGCCGGTTTGAGTCCGGTTTCAGCCAGTCAAAACCGGTTTGAGCCGGTCTGGCCTGGTTTGATCTGGTCAAAACTCGTATGAGACCGGTTTGAGGTAGTGAAAACCGGTTTGAGATGTTCTGGTCCGGTTTGAGCCGGTTTGAGCCGTTCTGGTCTAGTGTGAGCCGGTTGAGCAGGTCGGTTCCTGCTTGAGCCTGTCTGTTCCTGTTTGAGTCCGGTTTGAGCCGTTCAAAACCGGTTTGAGCCGGTCTAGTCCGGTTTGAGTCCGGTTTGAGCCAGTCAAAATCGATTGGAGATGTTCTGGCCTGCTTTGATCTGGTCAAAACACGTATGAGTACGGTTTGAGCCGGTGAAAGCCGGTTTGAGTTGTTCTGCTCAGGTTTGAGGCAGTTTGAGCCGGTCTGGTCTGGCTTGAGCCGGTTTGAGCCGGTCTGTTACTGTTTGAGCCTGTCTGTTCCTGTTTGAGTCCAGTTTGAGCCATTCAAAACCGGTGTGATCCGGTCTAGTCCGGTTTGAGTCCGGTTTCAGCCGGTCAAAACCGGTTTGAGCCTGTCTGTTCCGGTTTGAGTCCTTTTTGAGCCAGTCAAAACAGGTTTGAGCCGGTCTGGTCTGGTTTGAGTCCAGTTTGAGCCGGTCAAAACCGGTTTGAGCCGGTCTGGCCTGGTTTGAGTTCGGTTTGAGCAGGTCAAAACAGTTTTTAGCTGATCTGGTCTGGAAAAATACGGTCAAAACCAGTTTGAGTTTGTTTGAGCCGGTCAAAACCGGTTTGAGCTGGTCTGGTCGGGTTTGGGTCCAGTTTGAGCCGGTCAAAATTGGTTTGAGCCGGTCTGGCCTGGTTTGATTTGGTCAAAACCCGTTTGAGTCCGGTTTGAGCTTGTCAAAACCGGTTTGAGCCGGTCTGGCCTGGGTTGATCCGGTTTGAGCCTGTCTGTTACTGTTTGAGTCCGGTTTGAGCCGTTCAAAACCGGTTTGAGCCGGTCTAGTCCGGTTTGAGTCCGGTTTGAGCCAGTCAAAATCGATTGGAGAGGGTCTGGCCTGGTTTGATCTGGTCAAAACCCGTATGAGTACGGTTTGAGCCGGTGAAAACCGGTTTGAGATGTTCTGGTCCGGTTTGAGTCGGTTTGAGCCATTCTGGTCTGGTGTGAGACGGTTTGAGCTGGTCTGTTCCTGTTTGAGCCGTTCTGCTCCTGTTTGAGTCCGGTTTGAGCCGTTGAAAACCGGTTTGAGCCGGTCTAGTCCGGTTTGAGTCCGGTTTGAGCCAGTCAAAATCGATTGGAGACGGTCTGGCCTGGTTTGATCTGGTCAAAACCCGTATGAGTACGGTTTGAGGTGGTGAAAGCCGGTTTGAGTTGTTCTGGTCAGGTTTGAGGCAGTTTGAGCCGGTCTGGTCTGGTTTGAGCCGGTTTGAGCTGGTCTGTTCCTGTTTGAGCCGGTCTGTTCCTGTTTGAGTCCGGTTTGAACCTTTGAAAACCAGTTTGTGTTGGTCTAGCCGGTTTGAGTCCGGTTTGAGCCAGTCAAAATCGATTGGAGATGGCCTGGCCTGCTTTGATCTGGTCAAAACACGTATGAGTACGGTTTGAGCCCGTGAAAGCGGGTATGAGTTGTTCTGGTCAGGTTTGAGGCAGTTTGAGCCGGTCTGGTCTGGCTTGAGCCGGTTTGAGCCGGTCTGTTACTGTTTGAGCCGGTCTGTTCCTGTTTGAGTCCAGTTTGAGCCATTCAAAACCGGTGTGAGCCGGTCTAGTCCGGTTTGAGTCCGGTTTCAGGCCGTCAAAACCGGTTTGAGCCTGTTTGTTCCGGTTTGAGTCCTTTTTGAACCAGTCAAAACTGGTTTGAGCCGTTCTGGTCCAGTTTGAGTCCAGTTTGAGCCGGTCAAAACAGGTTGAAACCGGTCTGGGCCGGTTTGAGTCCCGTTTCAGCCAGTCAAAACCGGTTTGAGCAGGTCTGGCCTGGTTTGATTTGGTCAAAACCCGTTTGAGTCCGGTTTGAGCTGGTCAAAATCGGTTTGAGCCGGTCTGGCCGGGGTTGATCCGGTTTGAGCCGGTCCAGTCATTGAAACTGGTCTGGGCCGGTTTGAGTCCGGTTTCAGCCAGTCAAAACCGGTTTGAGCCGGTCTGGCCTGGTTTGATCTGGTCAAAACTCGTATGAGACCGGTTTGAGGTAGTGAAAACCGGTTTGAGATGTTCTGGTCCGGTTTGAGCCGGTTTGAGCCGTTCTGGTCTAGTGTGAGCCGGTTGAGCAGGTCTGTTCCTGCTTGAGCCTGTCTGTTCCTGTTTGAGTCCGGTTTGTGCCGTTCAAAACCGGTTTGAGCCGGTCTAGTCCGGTTTGAGTCCGGTTTGAGCCAGTCAAAATCGATTGGAGATGTTCTGGCCTGCTTTGATCTGGTCAAAACACGTATGAGTACGGTTTGAGCCGGTGAAAGCCGGTTTGAGTTGTTCTGCTCAGGTTTGAGGCAGTTTGAGCCGGTCTGGTCTGGCTTGAGCCGGTTTGAGCCGGTCTGTTACTGTTTGAGCCTGTCTGTTCCTGTTTGAGTCCAGTTTGAGCCATTCAAAACCGGTGTGATCCGGTCTAGTCCGGTTTGAGTCCGGTTTCAGCCGGTCAAAACCGGTTTGAGCCTGTCTGTTCCGGTTTGAGTCCTTTTTGAGCCAGTCAAGACAGGTTTGAGCCGGTCTGGTCTGGTTTGAGTCCAGTTTGAGCCGGTCAAAACCGGTTTGAGCCGGTCTGGCCTGGTTTGAGTTCGGTTTGAGCAGGTCAAAACAGTTTTTAGCTGATCTGGTCTGGAAAAATACGGTCAAAACCAGTTTGAGTTTGTTTGAGCCGGTCAAAACCTGTTTGAGCTGGTCTGGTCGGGTTTGGGTCCAGTTTGAGCCGGTCAAAATTGGTTTGAGCCGGTCTGGCCTGGTTTGATTTGGTCAAAACCCGTTTGAGTCCGGTTTGAGCTTGTCAAAACCGGTTTGAGCCGGTCTGGCCTGGGTTGATCCGGTTTGAGCCTGTCTGTTACTGTTTGAGTCCGGTTTGAGCCGTTCAAAACCGGTTTGAGCCGGTCTAGTCCGGTTTGAGTCCGGTTTGAGCCAGTCAAAATCGATTGGAGAGGGTCTGGCCTGGTTTGATCTGGTCAAAACCCGTATGAGTACGGTTTGAGCCGGTGAAAACCGGTTTGAGATGTTCTGGTCCGGTTTGAGTCGGTTTGAGCCATTCTGGTCTGGTGTGAGACGGTTTGAGCTGGTCTGTTCCTGTTTGAGCCGTTCTGCTCCTGTTTGAGTCCGGTTTGAGCCGTTCAAAACCGGTTTGAGCCGGTCTAGTCCGGTTTGAGTCCGGTTTGAGCCAGTCAAAATCGATTGGAGACGGTCTGGCCTGGTTTGATCTGGTCAAAACCCGTATGAGTACGGTTTGAGGTGGTGAAAGCCGGTTTGAGATGTTCTGGTCAGGTTTGAGGCAGTTTGAGCCGGTCTGGTCTGGCTTGAGCCGGTTTGAGCCGGTCTGTTACTGTTTGAGCCCGTCTGTTCCTGTTTGAGTCCAGTTTGAGCTATTCAAAACCGGTTTGAGCCGGGCTGGTCGTGTTTGAGTCCAGTTTGAGCCCGTCAAAATCGGTTTGAGCCGGTCTGGCCTGGTTTAGTTTGGTCAAAACCCGTTTGAGTCCGGTTTGAGTTGGTCAAATACGGTTTGAGCCAGTCTGGCCTCGATTGATCCAGTTTGAGCCGGTCCAGTCATGTTTTAGTCCGGTTTGAGCCAGTCAAAACCGGTTTCAGCTGGTCTGGTTCGGTTTGAGCCGGTCTTGTCCGGTTTGAGTCTGTCAAAACCGATTGAAACCGGTCTGGGCCGTTTTGAGGCCGGTTTCAGCCAGTCAAAACCGGTTTGAGCCGGTCTGGCCTGGTTTGATCTGGTCAAAACCCGTATGAGACAGGTTTCAGCCGGTGAAAACCGGTTTGAGATGTTCTGGTCCGGTTTGAGCCCGTTTGAGCCGTTCTGGTCTGGTGTGAGCCGGGTTGAGCCGGTCTGTTCCTGCTTGAGCCTGTCTGTTCCTGCCTGAGTCCGGTTTGAGCCGTTCAAAACCGGTTTGAGCCGGTCTAGTCCGGTTTGAGTCCGGTTTGAGCCAGTCAAAATCGATTGGAGAGGGTCTGGCCTGGTTTGATCTGGTCAAAACACGTGAGTACGGTTTGAGCAGGTGAAATCCGGTTTGTGATGTTCTGGTCCGGTTTGAGCCAGTTTGAGCCGGTCTGGTCTGGCTTGAGCCGGTTTGAGCCGGTCTGTTCCTGTTTGAGCCGGTCTGTTCCTGTTTGAGTCCAGTTTGAGCCATTCAAAACCGGTGTGAGCCGGTCTAGTCTGGTTTCAGTCCGGTTTCAGCCGGTCAAAACCGGTTTGAGCCTGTTTGTTCCGGTTTGAGTCCTTTTTGAGCCAGTCGAAACAGGTTTGAGCCGGTCTGGTCCGGTTTGAGTCCGGTTTGAGCAGTCAAAACCGGTTTGAGCCGGTCTGGTCTGGAAAAATACGGTCAAAACCAGTTTGAGTCTGTTTGAGCCGGTCAAAACCGGTTTGAGCCGGTCTGGTCGGGTTTGAGTCCAGTTTGATCCGGTCAAAATTGGTTTGAGCCGGTCTGGCCTGGTTTGACTTGGTCAAAACCCGTTTGAGTCCGGTTTGAGCTGGTCAAAACCGGTTTGAGCCAGTCTGGCCTGGATTGATCCGGTTTGAGCCGGTCCGGTCATGTTTTAGTCCGGTTTGAGCCAGTCAAAACCGGTTTCAGCCGGTCTGGTTCGGTTTGAGCCGGTCTGGTCTGGTTTGAGCCTGTCAAAACCGATTGAAACCGGTCTGGGCCGGTTTGAGTCCGGTTTCAGCCGGTCAAAACCGGTTTGAGCCAGTCTGGCGAGGTTTGAGTCCGGTTTGAGCAGGTCAAAACCATTTTGGGCTGGTCTGGTCCGGAGAAATTCGGTCAAAACCGGTTTGAGTCTGTTTGAGCAAGTCAAAACCGGTTTGAGCCGGTCTGGTCGGGTTTGAGTCCAGTTTGTGCCGGTCAAAATTGGTTTGAGCCGGTCTGGCCTGGTTTGATTTGGTCAAAACCCGTTTGAGTCCGGTTTGAGCTGGTCAAAACCGGTTTGAGCCGGTCTGGCCTGGGTTGATCCGGTTTCAGCCAGTCCAGTCATATTTTAGTCCGGTTTGAGCCAGTCAAAACCGGTTTCAGCCGGTCTGGTTCGGTTTGAGCCGGTCTTGTCCGGTTTGAGCCTGTCAAAACCGATTGAAACCGGTCTGGGCCGGTTTCAGTCCGGTTTCAGACAGTCAAAACCGGTTTGAGCCGGTCTGGCCTGGTTTGATCTGGTCAAAACCCGTATGAGACCGGTTTGAGCCGGTGAAAACCGGTTTGAGATGTTCTGGTCCGGTTTGAGCCGGTTTGACCCATTCTGGTCTGGTGTGAGACGGTTTGAGCTGGTCTGTTCCTGTTTGAGCCGGTCTGTTCCTGTTTGAGTCCGGTTTGAGCCGTTCAAAACCGGTTTGAGCCGGTCTAGTCCGGTTTGAGTCCGGTTTGAGCCAGTCAAAATCGATTGGAGACGGTCTGGCCTGCTTTGATCTGGTCAAAACAGGAATGAGCACAGTTTGAGCCGGTGAAAGCCGGTTTGAGATGTTCTGGTCAGGTTTGAGGCAGTTTGAGCCGGTCTGGTCTGGCTTGAGCCGGTTTGAGCCGGTCTGTTCCTGTTTGAGTCAGTTTGAGCCAGTCTGTTCCTGTTTGAGTCCCGTTTGAGCCATTCAAAACCGGTTTGAGCCGGGCTGGTCGGGTTTGAGTCCAGTTTGAGCCGGTCAAAATTGGTTTGAGCCGGTCTGGCCTGGTTTGATTTGGTCAAAACACGTTTGAGTCTGGTTTGAGCTGGTCAAAACCGGTTTGAGCCGGTCTGGCCGGGGTTGATCCGGTTTGAGCCGGTCCAGTCATGTTTAAGTCCGGTTTGAGCCAGTCAAATCCGGTTTCAGCCGGTCTGGTTCGGTTTGAGCGGTCTGGTCGGTTTGAGCCTGTCAAAACCGATTGAAACCGGTCTGGGCGGTTTGAGTCGGTTTCAGCCAGTGAAAACCGGTTTCAGCCGGTCTGGCCTGGTTTGATCTGGTCAAAACCCGTATGAGACCGGTTTGAGCCAGTGAAAACCGGTTTGAGATGTTCTGGTCCGGTTTGAGCCGGTTTGAGCCGTTCTGGTCTGGTGTGAGCCGGTTTGAGCTGGTCTGTTCCTGTTTGAGTCTGGTTTGAGCCGTTCAAGACCGGTTTGAGCCGGTCTAGTCCAATTTGAGTCCGGTTTGAGCCAGTCAAAATCGATTGGAGAGGGTCTGGCCTGCTTTGTTCTGGTCAAAACCCGTATGAGTACGGTTTGAGGTGGTGAAAGCCGGTTTGAGATGTTATGGTCAGGTTTGAGGCAGTTTTAGCCGGTCTGGTCTGGCTTGAGCCGGATTGAGCTGGTCTGTTCCTGTTTGAGCCAGTCTGTTCCTGTTTGAGTCCGGTTTGAGCCGTTCAAAACCGGTTTGAGCCGGTCTAGTCCTATTTGAGTCCGTTTTGAGCCAGTCAAAATCGATTGGAGAGGGTCTGGCCTGCTTTGATCTGGTCAAAACACGTATGAGTACGGTTTGAGCCCGTGAAAGCGGGTATGAGTTGTTCTGGTCAGGTTTGAGGCAGTTTGAGCCGGTCTGGTCTGGCTTAAGACGGTTTGGGCCGGTCTGTTACTGTTTGAGCCGGTCTGTTCCTGTTTGAGTCCAGTTTGAGCCATTCAAAACCGGTGTGAGCCGGTCTAGTCCGGTTTGAGTCCGGTTTCAGGCCGTCAAAACCGGTTTGAGCCTGTTTGTTCCGGTTTGAGTCCTTTTTGAACCAGTCAAAACTGGTTTGAGCCGTTCTGGTCCAGTTTGAGTCCAGTTTGAGCCGGTCAAAACAGGTTGAAACCGGTCTGGGCCGGTTTGAGTCCCGTTTCAGCCAGTCAAAACCGGTTTGAGCAGGTCTGGCCTGGTTTGATTTGGTCAAAACCCGTTTGAGTCCGGTTTGAGCTGGTCAAAATCGGTTTGAGCCGGTCTGGTCGGGTTTGAGTCCGGTTTGAGTCGGTTTGAGCCAGTCAAAACAGGTTGAAACCGGTCTGGGCGGTTTGAGTCGGTTTCAGCCAGTCAAAACCGGTTTGAGCCGGTCTGGCCTGGTTTGATCTGGTCAAAACTCGTATGAGACCGGTTTGAGGTAGTGAAAACCGGTTTGAGATGTTCTGGTCGGTTTGAGCGGTTTGAGCCGTTCTGGTCTAGTGTGAGCCGGTTGAGCAGGTCGGTTCCTGCTTGAGCCTGTCTGTTCCTGTTTGAGTCCGGTTTGAGCCGTTCAAAACCGGTTTGAGCCGGTC